>WUAT03472718.1:0-15916 GCA_010015005.3 Ulmus americana
AAGGGAAATATCTTCCTTATAGCGACGACCCTTATAGCGACGACATGTCGTCGCTATAAGAGCGAATATTTCGATAACTTGTAGCTTTTAACTTCTCAGACTGAACGCATGCGTTGAATGAACAGCTTTATAGCGACGACATGTCGTCGCTATAGACCCTAACATTTCAATTTCCCATATAAATTTCAGCCTTAGCAGATAGTACTGGATTCGTAGCTCTATAGCGATGACGTTGTCGTCGCTATAGAGCGTACGTTTCCCAGCCTTAATTTCACACGAAATCCCAAAAATTCTCGGTCTGAAGTCGTCGCTAAAAGGTCTCGTCCAAAAAATTTACTTATTTGCGACGTTTTTTTTCGACGATAAATATATCGTCGCTATATAGGTAAAATATAGCGATACGAATATTTGTCATTGCTAAAATAGTTTTATCGTCGCTATAGAGTAACTTAATAGCAACGACATATGTCGTCGCTAAACCGTCGCCCCTATAGAGCCTTTTTCTTTAGTGCATGTTCTCAGCAAACAAGGTATGTTTGGGAAGGATAATTTGAGCAACATGAAGCACTGTGTGAAAGCTGTATTCTAGCTAAACAACACTTGACAAAGCTTCAAACATTGGAACTTATCAATTGAAATCAAATTTGGAGTACATACACTCAGATTTATGGGGACCAGCTAAGACAACAATGGGGCCGTTTGGTTCAGCGATTCAAATTTTAAAATTTGAGTTATGTGATTTGAGTCATATGATTTGAGTCATAAAACTTGAATTTGTATTTGGAAATATGTCTATAATTAAAATCGAATTTTTAAAAATTTGAATTTATGTTTGGATAAATTGGGTTGAATTAAGTTGTAACAGAAATAAGAATGAGTTAAAATGTGAGTCATTTCACTGTTTGAGTTAGAATTAGAATTAGAATTCTCATAAAATCAAAATTTTAATTTAATAAATCTGAGTCATCCAATAACTTAAATTTTAATTTAAAAATATTTATTTAAATTATTGGATAACCCAAGTTTGAGTCATCCAAACAAATAGGACCATACTGTCGACCATAAATGAGAATTTGGAGATCTATTTATTAAAAGTAAAATATTAAGACAGTTTTTGTTTTCTTTTTTTTTTTTTTTAAATTAATGATTAAAACTAAATCAAATTAGAGAAAGGGATGAGAGATATAACAAGATTTGGGAGTTATTTACTTTTATAAACAATTTTAGTTTTTTTTTTTATTGGAAAAACAATTTTAGTTATGAAATTGTGTTTGGTTAGTTTATTACGTTATTTTCAAAACTGAGTTTGAAACTAAAATTAAATTATTTCCCCTCAAAAACAATTAAAAAAAATTTATTTTGAAAACACATTGCTTGTCTTTGGTCGGGTATTATCCTATTAGTATTTCAAATACCCTAACTAAATATGTAAAGATATTTAAAATATTTAATATCTTATTTAAGTATTTGAAATATTTAATACTTTATTCTAAAAATTCTCTCTTTCTCAATTATCTATCTTTACTATTTTTTAATAAAATATTATATTTTCTTACTATTTTTTAATAAAATATTATATATTTTCATTACCTTTTTAATAAAATATTACATCTCTCTATTACTTTATTACTTTTTAATAAAATATTACTTCTTTGCATCATATTTTTAATAAAATATTACCTTTCTCTACTATTTTTTTAATAAAATATTACATCTCATCACTATCTTTTAAATAAAATATTATTTCTCTTCACCACTTTTTTAATAAAATATTATTTTTTTTCAATTCTATTATTATTAAATTTCGTAGACCTTATCATTTTTTACATATATTCTGTGTAGAATATTTTGAACCAAATAATAATTTTGTTTTAAATATTCTGTTTAAAATACTTTGAACTAAATAAAACTACTACTTCAAATACATGTTAGTCATTGTTATTTTTTAAAATTTATATTTCACATCTAATCTTTCTAAACCACTCATAAGAAAACTATTTTTTCAATATTATTGTTTTCCAATTACTAACCAAATGAGTCCTATTTATTTATTTTTTTAATAAATAAATGTTGCGCTGATTATAATTGACCCACGGCTTAGTTGCAGATCCCTTGGATCAATCCCTAGATTGATTTTGTGCAATCTCTTGATGGTTGGTGTGATCAATATGATTATAGAGACACAATTAACTAATATATGCTTAGACACTTTTGTCTACCATGACATAATACAATCCATTCTCTAACATATAATTTTTCTCTTGTCAAGTCAATATAAATACAGCTACGAAAATTTGAAAATAATTTTTAAAATTATAATTAAATACTTGTTGGCTTTTCAGGCTAAGACAGTGTAGTGAAGCATTTATTATAATTTTAATAATATTTAATTTTTTTTTTTGTCAATTTTGATTGAAATATTTGTCCATCAAAGGTATAAAATGTTCTTTTTATGGAAAAAAAAAAATTACATAAACGATGCCTTGAAAATATTTAAGAGAACAAAAATCAAATTAACAACATAGCGAGAGGCTTTTAGAGAGAGTTAAGAGGAAGATAAGATAGATAATTATATTTTAGTATTCTCTAATTTTATCAAGCTTTAATAAATATTTCTAGTTTTATAAAATATTAAATAGGGGTCTTTAGTTTACGTAAATAATATCTTAGTACCCTGGACTCACCAATTTTTTTAAAAATACCAAAATCACCCTTTGACTTTTAAATTAAGAATAACTTATAAAATAAAAAAATATTTAAATATTTAAATATATTTTAGGGATAATTACATTTTGGTACCCTGTAGTTAACCACTACTACAGAAAGGACCCTAAGTTTCTAAAAACTCGTTAAAAGACCCTCTAAATAACCAAAAATACAGAAATGGGCCTTTGTGCCAATAAAAAATCATTTTTACTCTTGTACATTAAATGAAATTACCCTAAAAATAATAAAAATATTAAATAAATAATTATTTAAATTCTAATAAATTTTTTTAAAACCTAAACATTAAAATAACTTCATCTTTGACCTCGAGTGTCGACACACACCCCTTGCCATTTCCAATCTCCCATCGCCGCTGCACACCATCCCTCGCCAGCGAAGACCCTCCCTCATTAGCGTACATCATATACCCATGAAGCTCCAAACCTTTGAACACCTGCAAAATCCAAACACCAGTCACAAAACCCACTGGTAAACCCATCCACCAATTGCAAAACCCACTGAGAAATTTTTAACTTAAAAAAATATAATCCAGAAGCAAATTTCAGAAATTGAAAAAAATTGTGTTGCAAATCTTAGAAATTTCAATTGTGTTGAAATTGAAAAAAAAAAAAGCAAATCATAATCCAAAACCCACTTGGCAGTAACTGGATGAGGGTTTTCTTGGGGGATAGGTGGGTGGGTGGGTCGGCAACAGAAAGTGGATCGGGTCGGCAAGGAGTCGGCGATGGCGAGGAGGTTGGGGAGGGAGGCGATTGGAGGACAGGGAAGAAATCAGAGGAAGAAGAGAGGAAGAGGTGGGTACGGGAAGAAAAAGAGGGTGGATCGGGTCGGCGACGGCGAGAAGGTTGGGGAGGGAGGTGATCGGAGGACGGGGAAGCGATCGGAGGAGGGTGAGGGGGTGGCGATTAGAGGAAGAAGAGAAGAAGAGGAGTGTGCGGGGGGTGGGGAGGGAAGGAAGAAGAAAAGAAAAGAAAAAGAAAAAGAAAACAAAAGAAAAATAAATTTTTTATTTATTTATTTATTAATTTTAAGGGTAGTTTCGGGATTTTTTAAAAAAATTCCTAATTAAGGCCCATTTCTGTATTTTTGGTTATCTAGAGGGTACCCTACCGAATTTTTAAAAACTCGGGGTATTTTCTGTAATTTTGGTTAATTACAAGGTACCCAAATGTAATTATCCCTTAAAACAATCTCCAAGAACCTAGTTTGGAAGATTCACAAATTCCATGAAAGCATTTGGCTACCATCAAAGCAACTTTGATCACACATTGTTCTTAAAAAAATAACATGGTAACATTATAGCTCTTATTATATATGTGGATGATATAGTTGTCACAGAAAATGATCTAGAAAAAAGGAAGACTCTGCAAGATTACTTGTCCAGTGAATTTGAAATGAAAGATCTCGGCCTGTTGAAGTATCTCAATCTAAACATGTGATTTTTCTATCTCAACATAAATACACCTTGGACTTGCTACAAGAGTCTAACATGTCAGTATGTCAATCAATAGATACTCCAATTGAAGAGGGTTTGAAGTTATGCATTGATTTTGATTACATTCCTGCCAATAAAGGGAGATATCAGAGACTTATGGGAAAATTAACGTATTTTACAAGACCAGATCTAGTTTATGTAATGAGCGTTGTTAGCCACTTTATGCATAACCTTGGTGAACAACACATGAATGTCATAATGCGTGTTTTGAGGTAAGTGAAGTCTGCTCTTGGAAAAGGAATAATTTTCTCCAGGAATGATGATCATCAAAGAATTGAGGCATTTTCTAACTCTGATTATGCAGGATCAAGAGATGAGAGACAGTTTACTTCCAGTTATTTTACTTTTTTAGGTGGAAATCTTGTTAAATGGCAAAGTAAAAAACAAAATGTCGTGGCAAGCTCAAGTACATAAGCTTAATATCAAGGCATGGCCCTTGGTATCTATGAAGTGTTATGGCTAAAACACTTGTTAGAAGATTTGGGATTTCAGCTTGTCAACCTATTAAATTACATTGTGATAAAAGGCATCACGTGATATTGTTCACAATCAAGTGCAACATGATAGAAAAAAGTATGTGGAGATTGACAGATTTTTTGTCAAGAAAAACCTAGAAGCAAAGATCATCATATTGCCCCCAATCCGATTAGAGGATCAAGTGGCTAATATACTCACTAAAGCAGTATCAAACCAATTATTTTCAAAATTTGTTGAGAAGTTAGACATGTGTGATATATATGCACCATCTTAAGGGGAAGTATTGTATTTATCAAAGTTTCTTTACCTTTTTATAAATTCTTGTAATTATGACGTAAAACTTGTAATCCCCCCATAAATATATTTTGTATGTGAATGAAGATTGTATGATTTTTCAGAAAATTCCTTCTGACTTTCAAGTTATTTGGGCTAACTTTCAATTTTATGTGATAGTATGCAAATTCACTCAAATATTAGGGGGGCATTCTGGCTAAAAATCTTGGGCTTTGGTATTCTGCATACCAATAAGCTTAATAGTTATAGTTTTGGGCTACCTTTTTTGTGTGCTATTATAATAGCAAAATACTGGATTTGGGTTTTTGTGGGCTTGGAATACCAATACCCAGTTTAGTAGTATTTTGGGGTTACTTGGGATAGGGAATCGAATACCACTATCCTCAAGCTACCCAATTCCTTTGTTGTTGTTGTCGCTGTCTCTCTCGACCTCTCTGTGGTTTGAGCTTCAGCGAAGGTGATTTGTAGTTGTGTTCACCACCGTCGTTGGGTGGGTTCTGTTCTCAAGCACCACTCGTTTTCTTCTCTTTTGGGTTTCGATTATGAGCTTTTGGCATGTATTAAGGGTTGTTTAACCCCTTATTTCCTTCGATTTGCTTGTCGCTGGTTTTGATTGGGTCGATTTCAACTTGCGAGTGTTGGTTTTATTATCTCCTTGCTCCTCTATTGCATCGAATGGCGTATGTTTTTATTATCTGAGCTTTGATTTTTGATTTCCACTTGAATAAGAGTAGTTTATGTTTTTAATAATTAGAGTTGTTCATATTGATTGTTTATGCCTTTGACAAATTGTAATTTGAGTTGAATACTAGTTGATGTTTTTGTTTTAGTTTCTAAGAAATTGTTGAAAGTTGAATATGAGAAATTGTTCAAAGTTGAATACAAGTTGTTTAAAATTAGTTGTTGTCACCATTGAATATGAGTTGTGTTGAGTTATTATATGAGATGTTAGTTTTTTATTTTCATTTGAATGTGAGAATTGGAGTCGTTCATATGTTTTGAGTTGTTTATGTTTTTGAGAATTGGAGCTATTCATATTCAAGCATGTTTGTGGACTAATTTTTGATAATGAGTACCATATGATTTTGCTCGTTATGTTATGGGATTCAACTATGAGATGTTATTTTCTATTTCTAGATGGTTTTGTGATTGTTTTGGGATTTTTTTTTTAATTTTTTTATTTATCATGATTTTTAGCATTTGAATTTGAGTTGTTATGCGCTGGGATTCAATTATGATATGTTACTAATTTGTTTATTGACTATTTTGTGATTGTTTGAGAACTTTTTTAGCATGTTTAGCATATGATTGTGCTTCTTATGTCTTGAGATTCAATTATAATTTGTTATTTTCTGTTTTTGGACGATTTTGTGATTGTTTCAAGACACTTTTTTCAACATGACTAGCATCTAAATTTGCTTGTTATGTTTGGGATTCAATTTTGAACTAGATTTGGTTTTGGTTGATTTGGCCGAGGAAGGTACATGGCGATGATGAGGCATCATCTAATTAATCATGTTGTGCCATCATGAATGACCGTCCTTTGTTGTCTGGTCTGATCACATTTGTCAATGTATTCTTTTTTGGATTAAGAAATATATTCTTGGTAGATGTGTTTGGACCTCCAATGAAATACATGTTTGATTTGGTTGCTTCTGATTAGTTTGATGTCTGAGCCAATTATTTCTACTTGGTTGCCAACCCTTTCCGTTGTTTGCCAACCCTTCCATTGTCCTAAATTTACCTCTAAGGGTAGATTTTGTTGTTCATTACCCTTGGCTGCCAACCTTCTATTGTCCTACATGTTCTTACTGCGTGTAATTTGGATCCACAAGATCTTGCAAAACTAGAGGTAAGTGTCATATTTCTTTCTGTTTTAACAATGGATTTTAAATGTTAAAATTGATAATGCTGCTCATTTGATTTTGAATGTTCGTATTGCAGGTATGCAGTGGCAGAGGGAAGGGGGAACAAGTGGGGGCACATGCCCCTAGTGAAACTATTAAAAATAATATATATTTTATGAATTGTCAATTTTGTCTACACTAATTTTTTTTTTTTTTTTTTACTTCATTTGCCCCCACTCAACTTTACTCTATGTGCCTATACTATATGTCTATTTGTCTTCCCTTCCCATTTTTTTTATAAAAAAATCTTGTAATTTTTTTTTTTTATCTATTTTGGTGGGAAGTGAGAACGGTTCTATGTAGAAAGAGAGAGAAGGGTAATAGAAAATATTACAAAAAATTAAAGAGAAGAACCTTCTCGATTGAGTCTGAGTCACCACCAAGAAACAGAAATTCAAATGTCATTCGTGTTTTGATGTTACCATTCAATTGAGGAACAAGATTGTAAAATTGATTTGTTTTATTATATATATTTCAAATGTTTTTTAGATATCATATAATATGAGTAATATGTATCTTTTTTTGAGTGACTATTTATTTTAATTTTTTATTTAAATGGAGATTTCATATTTATCGGGATATATAATTTAGAATTTAGTTTCTTACACTTAATTTATTTCATAATTTAGTTTGTACTTTTATGATTATTATTAGCTTTTATGAATCGATACCACCATATTTGATGATGCTTTTCAATTGAAGAACAAGATTGCAAAATCCCATGTTTGTTTTATCTAAACATATATTACTATTTTTTTTTTCAATTTTTTTATCTTATATTTATCTTATTTATTTATTTATTTTTGATATTTTCTTTAAACAATTGTATTCTTTTTATCTTTTTAATAATGATATGGATACTGCTAGGGAATTTTTAGCAAATGATTTTTGATGATGCATTTTCTCCCGAGTCACTCCCCCATTTATATAATTTTATATGTTTATTTTTATTTTATTTTCTAATAATGTAAAATTTGTAGTGTACATGTTCCCACTGAATTTTTTTCCTAGCTCCACCATTGCAGGTATGTTCCTTTTCTCAGATAGACTGCAAAACTTTGCTCCTGACTTGGACTATTCATATTAGAGTTTTCTGTTCTTGATATGTGCCAAAAAAATAGCAATATTTAAGCCAATGACAAGTACCGAAAAAAATAATGGCATTATTGGGTTATTATCTTCTCTTTTGTTCAATCAATGAATCCAATATAAATTTGAACCGAAAATGTGTAACAAATGGAAGTAGGGATGGAAAAGTGGAGTTTACCTCTTTTCTTATATGATTTTACATTATCCACAAGAGGAAAGTAATGTATATAGACGAGAGTATAGTTTATGAAGGAAATTTAAGTAGCAAAGTTTGAGATCTTAAATGCTTATTGTGATTGCAATTGAAGTTGATATCTATTTAGTTGAATATGAACTAGCTTATTTTAGCATACTTATTTGTAACAATCATAATTTCTTTGCTTTTACTTTTCAAGATGTCAATTTGTAACTCTAAACTAATTATAAGAATTCAAGAGTTGAAGCTAATTCTAAATCTTGATTTGGTATTGCACGTTCAACAATAAAACACTTCAATTTATCATACGTTAAAACTTTAATTTAAATAAATACTCAAAACTACACTACTTTGTACGTTTGAACTATAATTGTGTTATATTATACTACTATGTTAAAATTTAATAAGCTCTAACTATTAACAAACTATTAATTAACCATAAAAATAAATCAAAATGCTATTTTTTAACAAAGTGCAACAAAACAACTATTCAGTTATTTTATTATTAAAATACTAATTCTGTATATTCAACCAAACAACTATTTTAGTATTTCAGAATTCATAAATTCCTATTTAAATATTATACCAAACAACTATTCTACAAACACGCTATTTAATATTTCACAATTAAAATACTTTATTAACATACAAAATACAAGATATTCTATCGGCCCCCTTATTTTTATGTTTATTCTATTCAAATAAAATAATACATAAAATACACATATTCTTAAAAATAAAATAAAATTCTTAAATGAAACATTTTTTTTTTCTAAAAAATCCATCTTTAATTGGTTGCTTTTTCTTTCTTAAAAAAAAAATTAAACAATCATTATTCTGTTTTTAATATAATCATAATTCTAGTTTAAACATGATAATATATTTATAAATGAAAATAATGTTTAGTTTTCCATCCAAATTTTTCTTTGAATTAATGAAAATAGCATATTGCAACAAAATTAAATATGATAAATTTTAACCAATTTTTGAGAGGAAATATTATTTTTATTCTAAAATGAAACCAAATGGTATTAAATACTGAAATCGCATTTCATAATCAGATTTCGTCTGTGCTTATTCATAGAGAAAAAAAAAAAAAAAAAAAAACTATTTAATACAAATTTGGGTATAGAAAAGCAGAGAGTATGAAAAATCATATATAGAAGAAGAAAGTACAAATATCTCAAGCTTTTTAAAGGATAAAAAGATAATCCATTAACAAGAAAATCACCCCCAATTGAAAAGGCAAAGGGTGCAAAACTATTCATAACACAAATGTTTCCCAATAGCAACTTAAGTGAATATAACTCGTATTATATTATATCATACTAAATTATTGTTATTTTTGATATAATACAAATTTCATACGAATTATCATAACTTTCATAACAAATTAAACTACTAATTCAGGTCTTTGTTGAACCTAATTACAGTAATTGGCTTTGATTCCAAAATGGAAAATAACAGAAGGTAACATAAATATGGAAGATAAAAAAAAAAAAAAAGAGGTGTGGTTATGGTAAGTGATTTAGAGGGCTCGGGCTTTGACAATGTCCAAACTCATTTCACTAGGATCTGTTGCTTGCAACTCGAATTGAATCCCATCCAACTCCCTCTTGAATCTATCTTTTGAACTTGCATACACCATTTTCATTCTCACCTTTGATATGTCCGGTGCCCTACGTAAAAAAAAAAAATCAAATCGAATAAAACATATATTTTTCATAAAATCTTTCATACAGATAATCGTACATTATTATAACAAAAAACGGAGTCGATATAAAATTTTAAGGGGACAAATCCAAGGCAAAAATGTGAAATTTTAAAAGAGACATGTAATGAAATTGACTAAATTTTTTGGTAAATTGACATGCAAAAGAAAATTAAAACAAAAATTCGAGAGGACAACTGTCTACCATCGCCTTGTAATTTTGTTCCCTGATTTGAGTTCAAAGAAAATGGCATTAGGTCCCTATACACAACTAGTTTGATGGTGTTGTGAAAGTACCATGCAATGAAGAAAATCTTGCTCTTCTGGCAGTTCTCACTGGTTATGTAATCAAAATCATAAACGGCATAACGACACTCATCGGAGGGGAAACTGGCCATGAAATCGTCGTAGCTTTCGTTAGGATCGCCAAGCTTCTCAACCACAACTTGTTGTTTCTCAATTTTGAACACAATGGAACGGTGAATCCTCTTTGCTTTTAGCTCCAAAAACCTCAACTTGCAATTATCATCCACAGCCATTCCAGACGCTGCATTGGCCTGTCCAAAACAATAACATATGTTGTTACTTTTGTTTTAACATTCCATCAAATGTAAAGAAAACTATACAAACCGCGCAAATTGATAGAAAAATTCAGGGCCTTTTGTAACTATTTGGATATTTTCATTATTCATGACTCACGAACATATATATAAAAAAAAATTATAATTTAAATTTATTTTTGCACGAATCTTCAAATAATCCAAATATCACTATCCAAATTCTGAACCAACAAGCCCTTAGAATGAAAGAGATAAAAGAGGGCATATACCATTTTGCCTCCAATAAGAGAAAAATGAAAGAGACAAAGAGAAAGATGAAAATGGGAATGGGGGCAATAGACAAAATGAATGAGATCAAGTATAGCAGTAAAAAAGAGAAATTTGATCCTCGTTTTTGGGAGCTTTGAGAGGTGGAGAACAAAGAAAAAAGGCCTAAGATGGGGGGAGAAGTAGATCGCATTTAGAGGAGAATGATTGATAGGTTTTATTCTATTTTTCTTATGTGCTAATTATTTCCACATTTCACTCTTATGATTCCACGTTATATTTTGATGCCTAATTTTGATCTTTTATTTTATTTGTATAGTTTGAAGTTTTTGTACGATAAAACCAAATTTAGATAATGGAAAATTACATTTTGGTACCCTCTAGTTTGACAGAATAACAAAAAGAACCTTGAGTTTTAAGAAATATTAAAACCTACCTTTTTATATTTTACAAATTATATCATGTACCCTGAATATGACATTAAGCCTAGTTGAAACATCAAATTTTAAAATAAAAATGAAAAATAAAATGAATTTGATTAAAGATAAAGATAAAGATAATATACTATTTAAAAAACCGAAAAATATAACAATTAATTAAAGATAAAACTAAAAGAAATGTCAATCCCCCACCTTCTTCATATCACATGCCCCCTACCGAACCTCCCCTATCCACCTCCTCCCGTTTGCCATCTTCTCCGGTCTCAACTCTACCCACTGCCACCTAAGACAGAAACTACGGACCACCATATGTACCTAAAATCACAAAATCCCCAAAATCTAAAACCCAGAAAACTTCCAAAAAAAATCAAACTCATCATCTGACCTTCTCCACGATGCCGCAAATTATCCTACCCCCCACGATGCAACCACCCTTCACCCTCCTCCACCCTTCCCCTTCACACTACAATAAACAAAGTCTATAGCGACAATGTTGTCATCGCTATAGAACAAAATTTAATTGATGCACACTCACTCCAAGTCGTTGCAATAAGTCCGTTCACGTACCTCAATTGTGGCGACATATTTGTTGTCGGTATAGATGGAAATACTATAACAACAACTGTATGGGCAAAAAACCATATTGACATTTCTACCCTGTAAAAGGTCAACTGAATCAACGCCACATCATACTACGGTTGAGTTCTATGTCACAACCCACCCACGTGGGTTCAATGTCATAGCCCAATTACAATTACTCTACGCCATGGCCCACTTTGGGTTCAGTTCCTTAGCTTATTGGCTCCATCGTGTGGTCCAGTCATAGTTGGCTCTACGTTAAGGCCCATCTCATGGACAACCCATCCTTTAAGATGGCCCATTTTACAATCTATTCACTCTACAGGCCAGCTTAGTTAACGGGTCAACCCACTCTATGAAACACCTACTCCATGGGTCGGGTTAATCTACGAGGTCACTCTACAACTTGGGTCACCCTACAGGTAGAGTCAACCCAATAACCGGGTCATCCTACCGAGCGGGTAACTCCATTGGGAAGGTCACCCTCCAATGGGTGCTTCATGACCTTTCAGGTCACTCTAACTCTTCATCAATTAGGAGTTACATGGCATTCATAGGCCACATAATGGAGAGCCAAAAGTCATATCCCCCATTTCACCTATAAATACCCAAAGACACGTCACCATCTTTGGGGGCTCCTGATCTTCTTTTGGATGCTCTCTCAGACATCTGAACCAGCCTTTTGGTATTCCTCTCATTCTCCATCTCCAATCTCCTTCCTTCCACCGTAGAGTCCAACTCAGGCTACTCTGTGGCATTGCCATAGCACCAAGTTCTAGCTTGTCTACTGCCTCTGCCGCGCCATCATCTCCCGGTCATGGTAACACTATCCTTTGATTTCCTTATGTCTTGGATCTTATCCATCTCTCCATAAGCTAACTTGACCGTCGGAGTTCCTTTGGCTAGCACCCCCCGGTGTTAAGACTTCACGATTACATCTAATTTCTTTGTTTGACATGTCTCATAGGTTGCAGGTGGCCTCAAACACACAAAAAATTCAATTATAGAATTCTATCGTCTACAACAACAACTTGATAATTTTGGTCCGCTAGTTCCTAATAATTTAGTAATTTTTAGCAGGCTATAGTGACAATATGTCGTCACTATTTTTTTATTTTGATTTTTTTTTTAAATATTGTTTTAATTTGTTAGTTTGTTTTATGAAATAAAAAATCAATAAAATTAATATACTAAAAACTTAGTAATATATATATCAATAACATACATATCAACATAGCACTTTCATCACACAGCTAGAAACATCCTATCCTTAAACTCTCCTCCGAGTCGTCAAAAAAGCATCCATCCAATGGCCAAGGCTGCGTATACTATTGACTGCTTCTTAAGGAACGGAGATTCTAAAAACCATAATGACTAGAAAGGAAGATCTACCTCCTTGTGTATGGCAATGACCAAACTTGTGTGATATCAACCTGCAAAAGTCGCCCTAGAAACTCGTGAATTTAATACACAATCCCATCGGACACAAAGCCAACAAGTTGTTGACACGCGTCCTAAACATGATGGTTGCGTCAAGACTTCAAATTGGATATCACTTAAATTCAAGAGTTGTCTGGACCTTATTTAGTACCGAGGTGGATTCCAACTCTGACCAACCTTTCGACAGCCCTAATTCTCCCAATCTAAAAGTCCCGAAGCAGATATGTCAGCTAGGCACTTGAGGGGAAATATTGAGAGGTTTTTTCCACGCTACCTAACTAAAGGCTGGTACTGAGCAGGAATCACCTTCCTAGCAACGGACATGCTACAACAAGTGCAACACCTTGAAGCCTCTATGAAGTGGCCTTGCTCGGTTACTTCTTTCTCCTTTGCACGCCTCTTTTTATAGAAACGAGCTTTCTAATAGAGACGCCCGCCAATCAAGGAAGTTATCGCTCAAGAGCATAATTTCCTCTATTCTTCCAATATTGATTAAGATTTAGTGTGGTCAAACCTCTCCTTAAATGTTCTGAGCCCATTCCAGGGAGAGTCAAAGGTATTCTTCATACCAACCTTGCACCCATTAATATCTTAATCAATTAGTCAAAGCATTCACATTGCATATGAGCCTTCCTCGGACCTGCCCTTAGGCTCTTCAGGAAACTGCTCGGCATTAATGCACATTTAATGCCTCTTGACTATATTGGATCTCTTCAACACTATATCTACCCCCATCCTTTCTCAAGTAGAGGTCATGAAAATTATACATGCACAAGTTGTATGTTGTTTTTCACTTGCCTTGAGAGGATTTCTTTCATTCAATCCCAAGCATTGACTTAGGCATCAGATGGTTATTGAAGGGATAGCCTCCGACCGCTAGTAAATTGGTAATGATAATTTTCTTAGTCGACTAATTTTCAATAATAAAATTAATTTGTAGGATTTGAACTTTTTTTCTTCATATTTATTGGAATTAAATGATAATTGTAATAAATGATAGGATTTAAAAGTTTCCTCCTCTTTTTCCAGTTGGTATTGATGATTGGTATATAAAGGTTGGATTGGAAGGGTAGAGTAGGATTGAAGGGCAAAAGTTTACAGCAATTGTACGTAGCTCAAAATTTACACATTGTTGTGGGGTTTTTTCCTGCTATTGAACATGAGCCTTGTGCCAAGCAGAATCCATTAAATTGGTGCCAACTAGGAACCATCCAAGCATAAATGAATGAAATTCCTAGGAAATAGCCAAGATTGGCTATTTCCTTCCAAGAAACATACTTTTTTTCATGGAAACAAGCTCTTCCATTAATAACGCCCTTGGATTAAGGAAATCACCATTCCAATCATCGTTTCCTTGTTTTTCCCTAATATGATTGAGAATTAATGCAGTCAATGTTCTCTTAAATGTGCCCATACTTTCTCCAATCACTAGTCAAGGCATTTCCCTCATGCATAGACCTTCCTAGGACCTTCTTCAAGGTAATCCTAGAAGCAGGTCGACATTAAACGTATTTAATGCCCAATGACTATCCCAATCCCTCCAAACACTATATAAACACAACCTTTTACCCACAAAGGTATGTTATTTTCTATTTACTCATAGAGATCACACCTTTTTACACATATTTGATCCCAAGCACCAACTTAGGCATCAGAGGGTTATCAAAGGATAGCCTCCGACCCACCGCTCACCTGTTTTCTCCTTTTGCAGGACTCCACTGCGTTCGCTGCCTACCTCAGAAGTTCTTTCTGGGTTGAGCAGGAAAACTCATCAACATACAAGTTTTTCTCTTTAAGATTTTGGGCTTGTGGCAAGCGAAATAGTAAGGACTGTTCTCCAAAATCCACTCAAAAAGAGTCTCACTGGAAGGACCCATCAGAAAGTGGGGGAAAAACCAAGCTAATATGACTATCAGGGACTTGTTTTCTAGGATGCATGTGTCCAATTCTCACAAGTCCAGTAATAGTCTAACTGTTAGAAATAAAGACTTTTCTTCTCCAAGAGAAGAAGAACGGAAATGGAGAATAAAATCCAGGAGTGATGGGATCCCATCTGAGGTAAGCCAAGGTTATGGTCATGATGATGATGGTGCATTGGGAGATGTTTTCATTTGGGGAAAGGGCACAGGGGATGGTGTTCTAGGTGATTGAACACATACAGTTGGAAGTTTTGTTGGGGAAAAAATAGACTCTTTGTTTCCTAAAGCCTTAGAATCTGTTGTGGTGCTTGATGTCCAAAACATTGCATGTGGTGGACAACAAGCTGCTTGAGTAACAAAGCAAGGAGAAATTTTCTCTTGGGGAGAGGAATCAAGAGGCAAGCTTGGCCATGGTGTAGATTCTGACATTATGTTGCCAAAGCTTATTGATGCCTTAAGTAATACAAACATTGAGCTTAAAGCTTGTGATGAGTACCATACGTGTGTTGTTACCCTTTCTGGTGATCTTTACACATGGGTTGATGGTACTTACAATTTTGGTCTTCTTGGACATGGAAATCAAGTGAGCCACTGGGTGCAAAAAAGAGTTAATGTTCCGTTGGAAGGCATACATGTCTCATCAATTTCTTGTGGACCCTGGCACACTGCTGTTGTCACTTCTGCTGGACAATTGTTCACCTTTGGCGATGGCACATTTGGTGTTCTTGGCCATGGAGATAGGACAAGTGTTTGTATGCCCAGGGAAGTAGAATCCCTAAAGGGACTCCGTACTGTGCGAGCAGCTTGTGGTGTTT
>WUAT03472934.1:0-15911 GCA_010015005.3 Ulmus americana
GGATTAAAGAAGGAATAGATTGAAGGTTGTGGAATGAGCTAATCATTCCACAATCTATTTTTGTTTGGTAGAGAGAAAGGGGCCAAGGTAAGGATTGTAAATCTATCTGGGTCCACCAAAAACAATCCTTCCTTACCATGACCGATTGTGTAGCAAAAATTGGAGAAAGAAAAAGTAATTGGTGGGAAATGACCAAATTTACTCTCTAATTTTCATTTTTCTACCCTAATCCCCAATTATCTTATCTATTACCTTACCTATTTTGCCTTCAATTTTGCCAAATGTAAGAAGTTTATTTTTATTTTTTTTGTGACTAGAAAATATAAGATTTTCATATACGGAGAGATAGTGGTCATTTCTCGTTATTTATTTAATTATTATATTAATTTTTTTCAATCATAATAATTTCAATGAAAATATTGTGTACAAAAAGCATCATTGTTAATATTAGAATTTGCACCAAAAAAAAAAAAACTTCCTTTCTATTTAGTTAGTTGAGAAGAAAAGACTAACATAATTAATATAGCAATTATACTAAAAAATATTTATCCCTTCTCTCCTTTTTATTTTTTATGCCAAATAATAGATATAATTACTTATCTTCTTCCTTTTAATTTTACCAAACAAGTTTTAAGGAGACATCCAATCCATCATCTCTTTCAACCTTTTCGTACCTCCTATAAAAGCCACCCTTCACTCTTTCCATCTTTTTTACCAAACAAAGCCCATGTACATTTAAGTAAATTAAGTCGTTTAAAAAAAAAAAAGTAAATTAAGTAAAAAGTTAGACAAAAACGTAAAAGAACAATATAAAAGGACAATTTCCGTAACCATGTTCACTTTCCGCCATTAGGCCAGTTACCCCTACCAAAAGGGGGATTAACCTGGATAACACTTTTTCATTAGCAATATTATTATTGCTTTCATTTTAGAATTATTACATTTGAAAAATATTTTTATGAGATTTTTTCATTATTTCGAGTATAAAATTTCTATTTTTTAATAAAATTGATTAGTGAGTTAAAGGGGGAACTACAGGAATGCCCCTAAAATGAGGCATCAAAACATTTATACCCGTGTTTTACATTCATTACCCTATTTTATCCGTTTATTAGATGATAAATTACAAAAAAATTTATAGACTAAAATAAATAATCTTAAATATGGAAGGTTAAAAAAGTATTTTACACTAAAAAAATAAGATACACATATTATAATTTTTAAAAGAGTGTGAAAATGTAATTGGTTAAGAAAAAAGGGGTGTAGGGTGTAATTTCCTCGAGTTAAAAATATTTGATAACTTAATTTTAAAAATATTGGTGTAAATATCTTTTTTTAAAAATTAGATGTCCAAGAAGTGCCACCGGGCCTAATTTCCTCATAAATGGCCAACCCAATCCATAGACCCTATCGGTTCACTCAAGCAAGCCCAGATCAGGCCCAAATTAATTTCCTCACACTAAATAATTACAGCGAGGAAAACATCGGAAAAAGAAAAGAAAAAAAAAAAACTAAAAAAAAGAAAAAAAAGAAAAAACAGAAAAAAGGAAAAACTCCAACGCTTCTCTTCGATCCCTTTGAAGCTCCCAAAGCGTCTCTCTGCGTCGAGGCTCGAGCACGAAGAGAGACAAAGAGAGCAATAGACGTAGAAAAACCAGAGAGATCTGCTCTTCAATCCACAAGAAACTTTTTCATCTTCTACTTTCGCATTGGAATCGCATTCATGTGTAAGTCTCGAATCTCAAATTGTTATCCAGAATCCGAAGCTAATTGTCTCGAAGATTTGTAAATTAGGATTGAACTCAGAAACCCTAATTTGAAAGGATTACTTAGGTGATTGTTGTTGTTGTTGTTGTTTCGTTTTCGTCATTTGGATATTTGGGCTGTCATGTAATTGAGCTTTTTGTTGGGCTGTCACTTTAGCAGTTTCCCCACTTCACCTAAAAAGTATTGAGAAATTAATCAGAACTCAAATCTTTGCTTCGAGTTCAAGTGCATGTTTTGTGCATTGGGTTTATTCATTTTTGTCTATTTTTTAAGATATTTATTATTTTTTTCCATCCCATTGTTATTTGATGTGATTTTGGAGAAAAAAGTGAAATGGGATTGCTAAATGAGTGTTCTAAATGTTGTTTCAGATTTGGTGTGTGAAGTCAATAGAAATCCATTATGGGTGTCTTGAATTGAGGGTTGCTTATGGGTAGAGAGTTTCATAGAATTTGGACAACTTGTCCTTTGTTGTAGTTTCGTTTCGCCAGTGCTGTTTCGAGAGCTAAGTTTGTGAGGCAGGAATCATTTGTGCGGGAAAATGGCTGATGCAGCAGGTTTAGCAGAGGCTGCAGGGTCAAGATTTAGTTCATTGGAGCTGATTGGGAGAGGATCGTTCGGTGATGTTTACAAAGGGTAAGCATTTACAGATTCGAACGTTTTAAGCTTCTTCATTGCAATGTACTTTTTTATGTCCTTTTATTTCCGTTATATATTTTATTTACCATGGATCCCATTCCATTTTAGAATCTTTTGTTAACATAATTTAAAATTTATGACAAACATAAAACATTGACATTGTCTTTTTTTTTTTTTTTTTTTAGCCTGAAACTAGTTTATATTCAATATTCTTGATTATAGTTATCTAACAGTCTTGTGAGAAAAGAATATGAATCACATGTACAAGCATATATGCTAGAAATAACACTTTGTTGAGCACTGATGCAGGAAAATAATTGCAATGGAAAAGCTCCTATAAATTTGGATACTAAAGGTTTTCAATTCACGAATTGCAATTAGGTTTTAGACCGTTGTTTGAGGAATGAAAAGTGACAATATAGGACTATGGGCTGTAAGCATCTAATTATGAGATCTCAGGAGAAGGAATGTAACTGAATTGATAGATTTTAGATGGTTATTAGAGGATACTATACTTGCAGTTTTTTGATCTTAGAAAAACAAATCAGGACTTTAGTAAATTAACATACATAGATACACATAAAAGTATGAATAGTATCAGTTCTTTAATCCCAAAAAGACAAATAAGGACTTTAGTAAATCTAACACACATAGATACACATGCAAAAATTCGAATACGTATTTTAATATGTAAGCTTAAATAACGTTTACAAAATAACCTCATATAGTGAAGCCTAACCACATAATAATGATGCAGCAAGTCACTATTTTTTGTTTAGTTATTTTTTCCTTAGCCTTGGGCCTTGGCCATTTATTTATGTCATTTTCTTCTTGTCGTTGCTTTTGACAGGCATTATAATGCCTTGGCATTGAATGAAAATATCATAACAGATTCTGCCCAAACACTTTGCACCCTATTTTTCTTGTGTAGCGCAGTCATAGGTTCTTGTTCTCATCACTGAGCAAGCAGCTCAGCTTCTTTGAGCAAGTAGCTCACTGCTCTGTCACATAATAACTTGAAGAAAACCATGTCCAAGTCACATGAAAAAGTTCTTAATATGTCAAAGTGATCAGCAGAAAGTTGTTAATACCTAAGAGAATAATTATTTTAGTAAATTGACAATGGCATGCTTGTGATATAGGTATGATTGCATTATGCACATAGGTGTTTGGATAGTTAATATTGGTGACCATTATTGTGATATTTCTAAAGTATGCCTTCATGTATCCAATGCCCTTCCATATTTGGAGGGATGGGGGCAGGGAGAGGGTACGATCTGCTGAATTTGAAAATTCGCGTGTATTTTGCTGGATTGTCCCCATAATTTTTCCTTTTTTTTTTTTTTGGCTTGCAGGTTTGATAAGGAGCTTAACAGAGAAGTTGCTATTAAAGTAATTGATTTGGAAGAGTCGTAAGTATATGGTTTTCTTTGTCTATTAGATGCAAAATTCTGTACTATACATTTCGTTGTCAGGTTTGTTTGCAACCAGTTTACATGTGATGAATTTCAACCTTAGCCCTTATAGGAGATTTTTGTCTTTTGTTCTCTCTCTGGGTATATATTAGGCAAGGATTAGTGAACTCATGAGATACAACCCTGATCTTTTATTTTGCTCACCCTAGTTTTGCATTAAAGTTCTGTAACTGAGATTGTTGGTTCAGGGTCAGTATGCTGATAGTCATAATTTGCTTGGTGACAATATACAGTATGGTTTGCCGCTGTATAGGTTCAGGGATCATCAAACAATGTTAAGTACTTATTTACCGCTGCTCATACTTGAAGAGTTATTATTGAAATGGTGAATTTAATTTTCAAAAAACTAAATTGTTTCTCTTTTCCAGCCTGAATCAGAAACAGATCTTTCCAGTTATTGTCTCTTAACATTGAAGTGATTTATGGATAAGAGAATGCTCTAAATGACTTTTATTTTCTCAGTAATGCTTCAATTAATTAGAATTGCAATGCCGGTTGGTATGATAGCAGCTAATGATTTTGTGAAATTAGCTTTATTATTCATCTACTTGACAAATGCTTTGGAAAAAAATAGATTAATGTTGTCAATGAACTATGCCAAGTCTAAAGCTTGATGGATAACCAATCAATGATCTTGGTTTTCATTTGTTCATTCTTAAGGCCTTTACTTTAGATGTTAATGAGCATGGCTTGGATCTTTTGGTCTTGTGGTGATGATTTTTTTGGGGCATAAAATATGACTGTCCTATTCATTCATCATTTATCAGCCTTGCATCTACTTCTAAAATTTTCTTTTATATTTTGTATTTGGCAGAGAGGATGAAATTGAGGATATTCAGAAGGTACTATTTTGTTTTATCAACTATTATTTTCCATTTAGCTAATAAGAGAAGAACTGCTACTAACTTAACCTTGTGCCAGGAAATTTCTGTGTTGTCACAATGCCGATCTCCTTATATTACAGAGTACTATGGTTCCTATCTTAACCAGACCAAATTGTGGATAATAATGGAATACATGGCTGGTGGCTCAGTCGCTGACCTAGTAGGTTCTTTCAACTTGCTTCACATTTTTGTAATGATGAAAGTTGTTTTCCTGAAAATCTTAGCACTTTCACACCTGTGCTCCTGTGAGTGAATGCAACTTTGTAAAAAAAATTGTTTTTTGTTGTCAGAGATTTGTTGATGTAAAATTGATAATATTACCAATGCTTTTAAAAATGAACTCAATTTCTTTATTGTGATGTGATATATATAAGTTCTACTTTTCTGTCATATTTTTTACTCTGATTTGTTGTATTTTTTCATGAAAACTAATACAAATTTTTCCTTCAGCTTCAGTCAGGTCCTCCTCTGGATGAATCGTCAATTGCTTGCATTCTTCGAGATTTGCTGCATGCAGTTGAATATTTACATAATGAAGGAAAAATTCACCGAGATATTAAAGGTTTTTCTTTTCTCTTCATCATGTTACTTATTGTATTTGTATCTGTACATCTTTCTGTCTACCAAGATTTCTTATTCTAGGTCTGAATATTTCTTACCTTTTGGCTATAGTTGAAGCATATATTCCCTCGTGTTAAGATTTATGCTATTTTTTAGATTTAAATTGACTTTTAAAAATGGTATGGTTATATGGTAACATTTATCTTATAATTCTTGCAGCGGCAAACATTTTATTGACAGAGAATGGTGATGTTAAGGTATAGTTTCATGCTCAAGTTGATCTGATTAGTATTAAACACTTGATATCCGACAATAAAGATTTAATCAAATTAATTTTTATTTGATTCCAAGATACATTTTTGACTTACAACAGGTTGCAGATTTTGGTGTTTCTGCACAGCTAACAAGGACAATATCAAGGAGGAAGGTACCGTCTATTATGATTCTATGAAACTTTTTATTTTTCATTATTTTTTTATTTTTTATCATTGGTCAAATTTGGAACTATTTTTTTAGTTGTTGGACAAATAAGCATGGATAGATTGTTTGTTTATGCCTTCCAAAGTGATCTATAATTTTAATTTTATACATTCTCCAGGCAGCTCGCTTTATACCATGCTGTATTTGTGCTGTAGTTTATGACTCAGTAGTGAATAAATTTCTTGATGTATTTTATTTACTCAGCAGGAAATATGCTTTGGGTTTCTCCCTTTTGTTAGCCTTCTCATTTTAATTCTAGTGCAAGTTTGTCCTCCTACAAGTTGTGAATAATTGGACTTTACATTGATAGGAAGGATAGGAAGGAGATACAGAGATAAGAGAGAAATAGATAGTTCAAGAGAGAAAGAGTGAGAAAGTAGAAAGCAACAGAGGGATATTAGGGAGGATCAGAACAAAAGAGGACATTAGAGAGGAAACTTTATATTCATTCATTCATCAAAAACTAACTTATGCAATGGCACATTAGACCATTTAAAGAACCTGAAACTTGGAGAGCAAGCTCAACTTGGGCAGCAAGTTGTCCAGTAAAACCATGAAACAAAGCAAATTAAAATTAACAAAATTATCCTCACATCATAAACACTTCAGCATTCATTTAGATCATGATTTGTGGAACTTCTTTATTGCTGTAAAATTTCTTCTTTATTTATTTATTTTTATAATTAATTTATTAATATTTGGTTTATGTACCTCTCTGGGGAGAGGGTCCTTAAGAACATGGCCCAGAGTGGTTTTCCTGACATGAACTGCTGATAGCTTAGACTTTGCTTGTGACCGAAATATTTTTTTAAGGGGGACTAACTAACTTGTTTAACAATACTAGACATTTGTAGGCACACCATTCTGGATGGCACCTGAGGTAATTCAGAATACAGATGGATACAATGAGAAGGTATCTTCTAAAGAAAAACCTTGAACCTGATTTTACTCTCTTCTTTTGGGTCTTCTGGATTCAGAACGATACAATTAGAAGATACCCGTTCTCTCAGCTAAGTTGAGCTTTGAACATTGGGACCCTTTGCTTGATGTAGGCGGATATCTGGTCACTAGGAATAACTGCTATAGAGATGGCTAAAGGGGAACCTCCCCTTGCTGATCTTCATCCAATGCGAGTTCTTTTCATTATACCGCGAGAAAATCCACCTCAGGTTATCCATTTTATTTTGGTCAATCTGATTGATTAGCCGAGGATAATCTATAATGTCAAAAAACACTTAAGAATGTAAAGAACTTTTAATTTGAATATGTTTTGCAGTTGGATGAACATTTTTCTCGTCCTATGAAAGAGTTAGTTTCGCTTTGTTTAAAGAAGGTACCTGCTGAGGTAAGTAAATTTATAACCCCAATTTTCCTTATATTATGTTTTTTTGGTGAGTGCTTAAATATGTATGTGAAGTGTTTATTCATAACATGTTCATTGATATACCTCTCTGTCTCTGTCTCTCTCTCTCTTTTTTTTTTTTGGGAAACTGAACTTGTATGAGAAGACAGAAATAGAGGAGGGGGTTGGAAAAGTAGTTTTTTTGTTTATTCATGCATATATTTTGAAAGATATATGAGAAACTCATTAATTATGACAGTAAATGCATTGGTCCATGCAGCCTTCTTGCATTATGGGGGAAATGGCTTGAAGTCTGAACGAGTTTGAACTATGATTACCACTATTCATGATACATTTTTTTTAATTTGCCTCTTTCTTTGTCTTGAATTGCATTACCATAAAAAGTTCTTCAATTCTGGTTGTCATGTTAGATGCTTATGCAGTCTTCCAGAATACCACTAAATTTTTGACATTTTCTCTTGGCTTTTTCCCCCCTATTTATTTGCTTTAATTTCAGCGACCAAGTGCTAAGGAACTTTTGAAACACCGTTTTATTCGAAATGCAAGGAAGAGCCCAAGGCTTCTAGAGAGAATAAGGTTCAATAATACTCTCTACTCTTTTGTGTTTGACTTGGACAAATAATTCTCAGACAGAGCATCAGTATAATTTTGGATATAATTAATTCTTGATTTGTGGGATATTGATAGAGAGCGTCCAAAGTATCAAGTGAGGGAAAATGTAGATACCGCACGAAATGGTTCTAGAACTATGGAGGATTCATCTGGTACTGTGAAGGTGACAAGAAACTTAATTGATGACACTGTTCGGACAAGGTGTGTTTTAACTATTGTTTACTAGTGTTTTATTGTGAAGTTCAACACTTGCTGACTGGTTCTAGTTTTCAGTAATCAGGGTAAAACCTTGAAAAATGCTGGATGGGATTTCAGCATCAGTGGATCACAAACTTCTGGCACAGTTAGAAGTGGAGTAAAACCACCTCAGGCTAGAGAAAGAAAGCAAGAAGTCCTATATAATCAGTCTAGCCCTCCTCATAGAATTCCAGATAGGGGTAATGAAGGGTTGTCAGCATCTGGAAATGCTTCTGAAGACTATTTTGGGAAAGGTGCTAGAGATCTGGAAACTAACCATGAAGATGTAAGTCTGTCTGTTCACCATCTTTCACATTTGATATACTTTGCAGCTTGAACTGATAAAATGAATAATGTTCAGTTCAGCCAAAAATGGGGTAACATTCTTTGTCCTCAGAAGTGGCTTAACAGTTTCCAATACATTATCAAAATTTACATATAATCTGTGGCAGTTTTACACATAATTCAGTAACCTGATTCATCATATACCATACATTTTTTATCTGACCCATTAAATTTCCTCCTCTCAACCCTTAAAAAAAAGTTACATAATCGTTATATTAGACAAACTAACTTCTTGGTTTTGCCAAGCTCAATTTACTGAATGGATGTGAATCTTTTTATATGATGGAATGTGATGATGTTCTCTTACAATCCTAAGTGCTTAATTTTCAGGAAGAATTGTCTGTGAGTGGGTCAGGAACTGTTGTAATACGTACACCAAAAAGTTCCCAGTCATCTACGCAGTTTCGTGATCAAGCCTCTGTGGTATGACTTCTGTACAGTAGAGAAGTAATGAACTTTTTAATTTCCTTTTCCTATGCTAGCCATTTATTGGTAGTTATCTGCTTGGTGTGTAGTATGGCAGCCCTTATGCTTCTTTTGAAGACGCCTCTCCCAGTGGAACTATTGTGTTCCGTGGCCAGCATGATGAATCTGATTCTCCACGAACTCCTAAATCCAGGCTTGGAATCCAGGAAAGAACTTCTAGTGCCTCATTTGAAGACAGCGCCGCAAACCTTGCTGAGGTCTTATTCGTTCTTTATTTTGCCAACTAATTATTATTATTATTCTTATAAAAGAACAAAGGAATTGTGGAATCAATAATTCGGAGTCCAATGGATTTTAAATTTTGTGTTGACAATAATAATATAGGCAAAGGCTGCCATGCAAGGAGGGTTCAGGAAAGGAAATGCCAGGGAAAGGTCTGCTTTGGGCAAGATCAACAATGAGGGGCTGGAAGACAGAAGAAAGGAGCAAATGACAAACAGCTCTGACTCTTCTAGGTAATCTGCTGGCTAAAATGGTGTTACTATTGTTCTCTTATTTGTTTTTATACACCAGTGAATATACTGATTCCTGGATCATTACCCTTTGTACCTTAGAAATTCCCTTGATTATTTTGATGCGGTAAAAGCATTTGCAAGACCGCGCCAAGCAAGTGATGATGAAGAAAATGCAAAAGTAGCAACATCCTCTGCGCCATTATCAAATTTGCTTATTCCTTCTTTAAAAGAGGTCAGCACTCAGTAATTCATAAATTTTCATCATTCTTGCTTGAAAAAAGAAAATAAAAATAATTAAATAAAATCTTTTGCTCCTCTTTAGCCTTGAAAATCTATAAATAAGCATTTCCCATTAGTTGCTACAGCAGAATGACTATGAATATGCATATTTTGGTTGTTATACAATGGCTGTATATAGTTTAAACCTATAATGTTATCCCTTCTTTTTTGCCAATGTAGGCCACTGCTGATGACGCAGACGGACCCATTGTGCGTGAAGTTGCAAATTCACTCATCAACATGGAGCGAGTGAAACCAGGATCTTGTGAAGTTCTTGTCAGCCGAATGCTTCAGCGGTTAGCAAGGTTAAAATAGTCCTTTCGCATTGTCATATTTGTTCACTTTTGTTTTGCTATTTGGGAGTCTGGCTGGTGCTATATTTAATTCACTAGATTGACGAAGTTGAAAAACTGTGCAGTTCAAAGGAATCCTCGTTAAAAGATCTGCATGAGCTGGCAGCTCATGTCTTCACAAAAGGAAAAACAGCTTCTGAAGAAGAAACACAAAATGCCAACACAGAAACTGATAGCAGGAAAAAGCAGCAGAACAAGGATTTTCATTCAAATGCAAATTTGAGTTCGCTTGCGAGATTTTTGCTCTCAAGGTTTGTGAAATAATAGTTCCTACTTTATAATGAATACATTTATTCATGCATGAAATGAAATGACCAGAATACCCTCATGAAGACACCGAGTTTTGAGTTATCGAACTTGTGATTTAGTTTCTGCCTAGATTTGCATCTAAACACGATGAAAATTTTCAATTAAGCTAACTTTTCTGGAGAGAATTTTTTTATAAGCTTAATAACTAAAAACATATTATTTTACTATTATCTAAACCGAAAGGGAGGAAAATGTTATTACAAAGAATAAAGGGTTAAGTGTTATATAAACTAAATACCTAGGGGATGTGTTTGTAAATAACAAAATAAAACAAAAGTGGCTAAACTCTACATATATTGTGGTGTAGATGGCAAGGGCAAGTTTCAAGAGATGTGAACCAAGCTTAGAAGTGGTCAGTACAGTGCTTGATCTTTGATTTGTAGTGTGATTCCCGTTTGTGCATTTATAATGATTCAATGTATATAATATTAAATCATTGTAAGAAATTGTGTATTTATTTAACTACTCTGTTTTGATTATTATTATCATTATTTTAAATCAACATTTTTGTTTTAGCTTTGCGATATAATTAGGGGTGTTTGCTTTGATTACCTTCCACTGTAATTTTACTAAAATTATTTTTCTTGTTATTAATGATTATCTTTTTGCTATTCTGAAAATTGTTGGACCAACCTGCTAGTACCTCTTCTTTCAGCGATATTTTTAACAATTAATTTCGAATTCAAATAATTTTGTGATATATTTTAAATAACATATATTTTCATTCACAATTTTGGAAAAAAAAAAAAGAAAAAGAAAAAAAAACGAGTAATAAACATGGTATTCTGATGCCGAAAACAACGGTTATTCATGACGATATGACTACAAGAAAAAACCGTTGTTTAATGGGGGTAGCAAAAATTACATGGCTAGTTACCACGGTTGGATAACCGTTGTTCAAAAACAACGAGATTAATCGTGGTTTTTGAATGGTTTTGTTGTAGTGTTCCCCTTCCACCGCCAACTATGCCTGCATATTTTTGCCTACAATACAAGTAAATTGCACGAGCTGAAAGCACAGTAAGTAATGCTATTAGCTCACAATTTGTAACAACTTGGATTCTTAGTGACATTGAAACATTAGAAAACTTATACTTTAGGTTTCCAAAAATTAGAGTAAAGTTTGTTTTTGAAATATGTTCTCTTGTTTACTTCAAATCATGGATCTTAAAATCATTTCATAAGAAAACCTGAATTCTAAATTCCAAAACCTAACTCTTTGAAGGTTATAGTCTGAAAACCTAAATCCTTTGAAAACCGAGTTGTTACTAAACTTGACACAAAAACCTAATTCTACTAATAGTTTCTTTGTTTCCATAAAAACATATGAAATGTTAAAAATGTCTTTTGCAAGTTAAAACATGTTCTGGAAATTTCAACTAATAATAGAACTATTTAAAAGCAAATTTTGGTAAATCATCAATTTACCAGACTTTTAAATATAAAGCCTCCAGAAAGAATATTTACATGCCAAAAAGTAGAATAGAGAGAGTTCTAAAATATATGAAAACACATAGGGAGGGAAAGCGTAAAAATAAAACATTTAAGGGAAACAAACATAAACACATATTTCATACAATCCTGGCAGAAAACTTGCATAGTGGGTTTTCCATCCCCACCTTCCAAAAACACACTACACTTGTGCATCCCATCAAGCATTAATGATATTCTTACTTTTGTACCTACAAAACGAATGTAAGTCGTGAGCCGAAGCTCAGCAAGTACAGAAAAATCTTATACATAAGATGAAACACATTTAATAAGCACATAGAGTATAAAAAATGCAATCAATATAGTTATAAATCATGAATGCAAATGCCTATTGAATGCATACATCTATTTTGATTCAGTTTACAGTAGTCTAGACTCGGACCCTTGTGTGCGTACCTAGTGCACTGCCATCGGCGGGTGCTAGGGGAGCTACACAGGTCCAACACCATTCTTCTATCCAAAATCATTCCACGATTGTTCCGGATCAAGGAACGTCCTCTAACAAAGCATTCATAGGTGAGGAAAGAATGCTCTATAAGATGGGATGGTATGACACACTTAAATTCATATTATTCGTTGTAACCTATTACCATAACTTTTAGTCACCTTTTGAAATTAGTAAGATTATGCAAAACAATGCATTACAATTTATCATATAGACTCTTTTGACAGTTATTACTTGGATGCATGAAACTATTATGTATATGCATGCTTATAGATATATTCAAACATGCATTTTATCTGTATGCAGTGCATGTACCATATAAGCATTATATAATTGGTAAGGTAGATATTCTAGTACAATACAACAATCATCTATTCAGCAGATAAGCACATAACATCACAACAAGTACTTATTAAACATATTGCACACAACAATTTCAGAAAATAGGTTGTTCCATGTTGTAAGTGAGGTTTGTACTTATCTATTTGCAACGCCCGTTAATACTTTAACCATTTAGGGCTTTAACCTATAGAATGGCACAATAACTATTAAAATCCTTGCACTTAATCTAATCTGGAGAATGATTTTGTATGCGAAATATAGATTGCGATAGAATCGCTTCTAGGACAGTGGACTCTACCTTGTCGGAATAAAATCACAATTTTAAACTTGTTGTAAGAAACAACTCTTAAAAATGTTTTTTGCTTAAAACATAATTTATAGGCTGGAATGTCATTTAAAATATATGTTTTAATTTCAAAAACTTGATTATCAAATAGGATATTTAAAAGGCTTTAGGAAAATCTTTAAATGATAGATTAAATCCTATAGACCTTTACTGTATTAACAGGTTGTATCCTGTTCTGTTTTTACCCAATTTAAGTGAGACTAATTTTAATAGACTCCTAAAACATTAAGGTTCTTATCACCAAAATTTCAGCTTAGAATTTGGCCTATAGCCCCTAGAACCAAAATTATTTATCCTAGTTAACTTGTGTTTTCGAACAGTCTTATAGACCTGATTTTATTTTGCTAAATCTTACTCAATTTAAAATCAATTTAGTTGAAACTAATTGGAAAAGTTCAATAACATCCTTAAGTTAAATCTGTAAAAAGATACATTTAAATTTCATCCTTTAACGTGGAGAACAAGACCAAAAACAAAGACCAATTAAACAGAGTTTTCCAACCTAAGTAGTGTTTTAAAAAGTTCAATTTAACCATTAATCTTCCCTCTATACTTACCTCCAAATTAACCAATTAAGGATTAAACTCTATATAAAAAAAATTAAAGCTTTTGCATGTTGAAGAAAACCTCTGACTTGCACGATTTAAAATCCAAAAACTCAATTCTACAATACAAGTCGAAATCGATTTTTTTGTTGAACAACCGGCCTTTAAGGCCTTATAACTCAAAATCCGTAGAAATTCTTGCTCTGAAATGTTACCATGATAAACTAGACGTTTCAATCTTTCGAAAAAGCTAAAGTTTTCTCAAATTGGAGTTCTAGAAGTCCCTCAACACTTATATGTAAACCGGGTTACTGGAATTGTCCAAAACCGGGTTTGTATGTTCAAGAATCCAATTCAAACAATCTAATCTTTTGTATGAAATTTAGAAAACATAAACCATACATGAATTCACACAAATAAAAGTAGTTCTAAGTGTTTAGAATGAAAAATATACCAAGGATTCTTACTAGAAAAGATCTAAGAAGAAGAACACCATGTGGTCCTTAGTTTTCCGATTTGCTCTCTGGGTGTTCATCAATATTACAGTTAGTTTTAGGCTTAAAATAAATTTAGATAACAAGGATTGGATGAATTTAAACAACACCGAAGTCTTGGATGAAATCTTTGTAGGTTTGGTGTTAACAAGAGGCAAGAACACTTGTTCTTGATTCTTTGTTGCTTCTAGTTGAGAGTCAAGAGAGAGAAAAGTTTTGAGTGTTTGAGAGATGCAAATTATCTTGGCACATTTATAGTGTCTTTAAATTATAATAAATCCCTTATTTAATGCTTGGTCAAAGAGATAATGGGGGACAAGGGCTTGTCACTGCTTAAATGCATAGGGTGTATGGCCTAGGTTCAATTTTGAGAGTGACACTTGTATCCCATTAAAAATATTGAGATTTGGGCAATGGAATTGGCTGGTCAACAATGGTCTAGAAGTGGCTGAACAACTTAAAGCGTGGGGCTGGGTAGGATAGGAAGGCCGCATGGCCTGGCTGGACAAGATAGGCAGGCTGCATGGCCTAGTACTAGTCGGGACAATGTGATCTGGAGGCCTACCCTGGCCAAGTAGCTTGTTCGGCAGACTTTTTCAGGCAGCACTGCACACACTAGGCCAAGGCGTCTTGTTTGGACAAGGCTCCCAAGGCCTGGTCGGTAGTTAATACTCGATGGGGGTGTTGGTCGGTAGGAACCCTGTCGAGCAATTGTGTGCAGGTGAGTTGCTCATCTTGTGAAGGGCTTGCTTGGCATGCACGTCTGAGTATCCTGTTGAGTATGTCTCGTCATGGCCGAATAAATTGGCCCAGGCATGAGCACCCATCCGAATGCCATGCCCCATGGCGCGCACATGGTGCCGAATAGATTATCGGGCCAAGTGACTAAGCAGGTGTGCCTGATCATAATTGTTCGAACAAGCCTCGTCCACACGTGATGCGCGCCCGGGTGACCATGTTGGCTTGCGTGGGGTGCTCCCTGCCAAACGGCTGGCCTTACAGGCCTTACTTCTTGATCCGAACGGACTCCTTTTGGTGCAGGGCCTATTCAATTAGCCCCTTTAAATTATATTTTGGTTTTTTGGCATCATTAGTCCCTAAACTTTGCATTTGTTAGCAATCTAGTCCCTCATATTTTTTTTTAGCACTAGAAATCCTTGAACTCGGAGGTGGAGTTGCTCCATTCGTTCCTCCATCCATTTCTCCATTAAACCATTTATTAAAAAAAAATCATTATTTATTTTTCTTTTCTTTTCTTTTTCCTTTCCTTTCCTTTCCTTTTCTTTTCTTCTCTACTTTTCTTTTTATTTTTCTTTTCTTCTCTACTTCTGCTCTTCTTTCTCTTCATTCCTAACACAGCAACCATGAAATCACTCATCATCCTCACAAAATCTGCCACCCTCTTCCTCATGGAGAAGGTCATTTGTGAAATTCTTCTCCAACCCCATCAAACTCCATCTTCTTCTTTAGACCCAAAGCATTTCACACCTCTCCAATCCCTCAACATTCCAATCTTATTGTCCCACAAATAAGCATCCAAACCAAAATAAGAACAATTTACAGTGAAATCCAAAACAAAATTCTGGAAATCAAGAACAACAATCAATCTCAAACAAAGTTCTATAGTAAAACAAGATTGAAAAAATTAAAACATTTTAATTATACAACGAAGCAAATAAATTATTTTTTGGGGTTCACTTTTCACATAGCATGAACTGAAAAAACCAGAAATTACCATCCCAAAATTGTTGTGAGCACCGATTCCAACATATTAACCAAAGCAAAAAGAACCCAATAAGTGAGACATTGCTGATTTTTGGATTGAGATTCACTCTCTATGGCTTGAACTGAAGCATACCTAAAAATGGTAATAAAATTAAGTAACAAAGGGATCAAATTGGAAATCTCAATGCCCAATACCAAAACTATATAGCATAAATAGAAAGCCACTTACAAAGGATAAACCAAAGAAAATGAAGGTATGCACAAACCCCCAAAAAATG
>WUAT03473042.1:0-15907 GCA_010015005.3 Ulmus americana
GCCAGGAAGTACTTGTCCTTCCACCCTCGGTCATTTAACCACAAACAAGTTATGAGGTGGCTCTTCTCCCTCCTCAGAGTCAACTGATACCTCTCATTCTCTTTATCATGCTCCTTCAAGTAGTATAAGAATAGGACTTCTCGAGTCCCACCTCTACTCCATACCTCAAGCTAAGGCACTCAAGCGACATAAGAAGCCTCCACACATTGGGCATCAGCTCACTTGGGGAAATTTTGAAGTGGTCCAGTACCTCGCTGACAAGCTTCGGCACTGGAAACCCCATACCCTCTTCAAACAGTAGTTCATAGAACAAAGTCCAGCCAAGCACTTCCCAATCCACTCTTTCATATGGAAGTAGGGTATGGAGCTCTACAGACTTAGGTATTTTGTAAAAATACCTTATCTTGAACATGTCAGCCTCTCTGATCTAAGACTTGGGGTTGTTTGTCAAAATCCCCTATCTTGAATGGCTTGACGAAGTTGCTTCCGCTTCACCCTGCTCATCCCTCTCTTCTAACTTAACAGAGCCCAACTCCTCTATTTGAGTTAACTCGACCATGACAGTGCTACCCCAGTGCTCAACCCCTCATGTTCACTCGACTGGGCAACAATAACCCCAGCCTTGCCACCACTACTCCCTTGTTGGTAGTTTAAGTTTATGCCTTCCTCCCACTCGGCAAATAATGCATCATCCTCGGTTTGGTACACTCGAAATGACATGATGTCAAGTCAACCACTAAATAACAAGAATGAGTCTCTCATGCCACACTCAACCCTATGTCGAGCCATGATCACTGATACAAGATACAAGGCCCCCAAACTCTGCACTCGACCAGTTGTCGAGTTGCGTTATCATACACAAAATGTAAAGAATTCCAAGTAGCAGCTTCACTCAACACTTTGTCAAGCCAACAAGTGACAAGTCCTCAAAGATGTCTTGGCTCGACCTGTTATCGAGCCAACCTAGTTCTAACACCCTTGAAACTTTGCACAAACTCAGAAAGACCACTAGGCTCGACATCAAGCCTCCAGTGATACGATTTCACCTTCTTGGAAAAGACCCACAAAAACTCAAACTTTCCTCTTGAGCCCGCGAGAAAATCTAGAATTAATCTACCTCAAAATTCCACTTTTTTCTTCCTAAAATGCTCCAGTTACTTCGAAATAGCTCAAAACCAACTTAGAAGTCCCAAGAACCTTAAAATAAGCTCAGAAACCAAACCCCCCAATATTTTTCTCAACCCCACATTGTTTTGTACCAAAACTCCTCAAGAAAACCAAGAAACAAACCCAAATCTTCTGAGAATGCAAGAAACGAAGAATCCAGCTAAAATCACAAAGAAAGCGGTGCAATTGACCAATTTTTACCTTGATTTTTGCTTGGAAATGCGAAATCTTCTTGGACAAGCTTCTCCTCTCCAAAACACTTCAAAGCTCATAAATGAGCTTCTCTTCGAAACCAAGGCCTTCAAAAACCCACTTTTTTGAAGTGGACATGTGTTGACCATCGAAAACGCCTCGAAAAATGAGAAAGCCAACTTTTTTCAAATTTTCGCCTTCTCACGTGCCACGTGCGTGTCATGTATGCATAGCACGTGCCAAGAAAACTTATACCATGTGATCACAAGTGCCAAGTAACATGAGTATAACCATCTGTAATCCTCCATTCTCAAGCAAAACGTTGATTCAACTTTATGTCGAGTCAAGCCAACCTTCACATTTTCATTAGAGCATTGACAGCAGCACTATCACTCGACACAATGTTGAGTGAAGCACACTCATGTTGGATTCCATGGACCAATGATTCACTCAACACAAGTAACCTCGTACCATTGAGTTTGACTAGACATGGCACATACACCTAAGGGCCTTCCCTCAAAACATTGAGAGAATTCATTCGACATCATGTCAAGCTGAATCAAACATGACTCCAAATCAAGCCACATCAATCGATGAACTCCGTATGACATCAATAATAACTAACACGAAACTCCGCTTCACTTCATGTCAAGCCTTAGGACCACCTAATTTTTCACTTGACATTATGTCATGTCGAAACCTAATAGTAACTCAAGCATCGCTCTCTTCAAGAAATCACATGACTCATCGTCGAGCCATGCTCCGAATGACTTGTTGCTGCATCCAACGACCACACAACATGTCGTTCATTCAACTGTCACATGGCATGCAATGAGCTCGTTGCTCCGAGGCTCTAAACAATATTATGTCGAGCCAACTTTGTTATTTCATGCTTCACTCGACACTTTGTTGAGACAGAAGATGGAATCACCCCATATGACATGTCATTTCAACAAGAACACAACATGTTGTCCCTTTTATACGACATGCTATTAAGTGACACGTCATCATTCTCATGAGACGTCTTTTTGAATATCCATGTGACTCGTCACTGGCCTGAGAAAATTCCACGTGGCATGTTATTGAAACAAACACTTTAGTATCTATACTACTTGTTTGTTTTAAGGTTGTTAATCGATCCACCAATCTTAATAACCAACTAGGTCTACTCTCTAGATTAGTACCCCTAAACTTAGAGAGTGGGAGACAAATTGTATGAGAAAAAATCCGTATTGACCTTTCAACCAGACAAAAGGTCAATTGGCTCAACGCCACATCATATTATGGTTGGGATCTTTGTCATGGCCCACTCACGTGGGTTCAACGCCATAGCCCACTTGCAATGACTCTATGCCATGGCCCATTATGGGTTCCACACCTCTGCTCATTGGCTCTTACATGCCCTAGTCATGGTTGGCTTCATACTAAGGTCCATCTCATGGAAGGCCTATCCTTTAAGATGACCCATTCTACATGCTATTCCACTCTACAGGCTGGCCCAATTCATGAGTCAATTTACTCTACGAGTCAGCCCACTCCCCAAGTTGGGTTACTTTACGTGTTAGGTCACCCTACGGGCTAGGCTCGCCTATGAACCGGGTCATCCTAACATGTAGGTCACTCTCCAAGATGGATCACCCTATAACCGGGTTCGTTATGACCTTTCAAGTCACACCTCTAATCCTTCATCAAAGAGTGGTTACATTGGTTACATGGAATTTATAGGCAACATAACAGCCCATAATACTTCATTATGGCCATTAGCATAACTTCTGACTTTACATTATATAGAGTTACTGACTGATCCCATTAATGAGTGTAAATGACTTGACACTTCATATTACCTCATGAAGAGCCCACATTAACTCCCCCATTCAACTATAAATACCAAGGTCGACCCCTTCAGTGGGGATCCATGATCTGACCCCTCGTATTCTCACTCACATATCATTCCCTCACCGAAAAACACCATCTGTGATACTCTAGCTGCCGTAGAGGCCAGCTCCGTCTACTCTGTGACGCCCGCCATAGTGCCAAGTTCCAACTTTCCTACCGCTCTCACCACGCCATCATCTCACGGTCAAGGTAACACTATTCCAACTTTTTATATTCTCTTGGATCTTATTCTCTTTCCTTTAGCTAACTTGACCGTTGGAGATCCTTTGGTCGGCCCCCACCCCGATGGCAAGGACTTCACACTCACATCTACTTTATCAATCCAACAAGTTGCCGATAACCTCAAACACACAAGATTCAATTGTAGAAATATGTTGTCTATATTAAGGAAAATAGAAAGCGAGAGACTTTTTGAAAAAGGAGAACGTAAATGTTCTCCAGTTCCGACTCTCCCCCATATATAGAGTTTCCTAATTGAGGTTAACTCTTTAATATCTGCTTCCATCAACTGTTAATTATTGGAAATCTCCCACTCAGCATGATGCATCACGTGCTTCAATGGGACTTCTACCTACCACTCTATTTTAGTTGGATGGGACAGTGCTCCACGACAGTAAGTCGCATGCATTGGCTCAGGAGGGTGGCACGTTACCACACCTCGATACCCATCCCCATTCTGCTTCTTCTATCCTACTTTTCTCACGTATTCTTTTGAGATGTTCGTTCCAGATTATTTCCTCCAGCTAGAGTCTTTTAGCTTCCTTTATTTTCCAGAAGTGACTTTTCAAAACTTCCTTCAGGCATCCCTTTTCTTTTATGCTTCCAAATCATGATTCCTTCCAGATGCGTCCTCCCGTTTATGCCATCTTACTTGTATTACCAAATCTTATTCTCACTTAATCCCATTTGTAAATTACACATCTCATTCTTAGTTTATAAGATTTCATCATTTAAATAAATATTCTAGAATTTTATTTACTTTATCATAATTAAATTACACCTTCTAGAATATTCAGGGTCTCACAGTTTAATTAATTATAAAATTTATTGGAGTTCAAATTATAGGTTCATAGGTCCCCTTGCCATCTCTATAAATATTGTTTTGAATATAAAGGATATCAAAAGATAACATAATTAATTTAGATTATTGAATTTTAAATTATTATTTTCACTTAATAACATGTGATGCAGAAGAAGAAAAAAAATTAGATCACATATTTTTATCTTTACAAATGTTGTATAATAAACCCAACCCAACCCATATCGGGTTTGTAGTTCATAGAGAAATGAGGAAGGATGAAGGGGTGAGTGGCGAAGGAAGCCAGAGATGGTGGCCTAAGGGGTTGAAAAAGAAAGAGAAGAGAGGTGGATATTTTTTTTTCTTCCAAAAAATTAAATAAAAAATTGGAAAATAAAAGCCACATTTCCTAATTTTCCAATAATGAGATATATTTTCTTTTTTTATTTAAATAATTAAGATAACTATTTGCATGCTTTTATCTCAGAAGACATTATCTTTTTTATTTTGTTTGAATTTTAGAAATTCAAAATCATTAATTATTATTATTTTTTAATTAATTAAAAACGTTTTAATTAATTGAGATAAACGGTTTAGATTTAAAAAGAGTATTAGAGTTAATTTTTTATGAGGGTTTTTTTGTCAGACAAAAACTAGAGGCACAATCCCAGACTAAAAAGACTACGCTCTTGTTTTCCCATGTCTTGACAATACAACAAGAACAAAAGTTAAGAGAGTGAATTAGTTGATCCAGAGATTTCTAGAAATATCAATTCGTCTGTAAATTGGTGTGGAGGATTGGCAAAGAAGATCTTTTGTTTGAAGAAAACCTACGTATTTCTCTTAATCACTTCAAAAATAATTCTTCTTTTAATAAATATTAATGTTATATTCATTTATAATAGATCTTAATTATAAATGATTTTTATAAGATTTTTTAAATTTACTTTACCATAATTCCATTGCGATTCTCATCTACCATGTAATTCCTCTAAATTCCAACCTTTCACCGTAGAAACCCATAAAAATATTTCAACCACATATTCAAAATCAAAATAAACAATCAAAAATCGGCAAAATCAATGTCTTATTGAGGATTACCTGTAAATATCCTTTCTTCTAATTGGATTTTAATTTTCTTGCCTTAGTGCCATTCATGTTAATCACATATGTGTCCCTGAAGACCTTGATTGCATTAAGCTCGGCCAAAACTCCTGCTAGTGTGGATGTTGCATGAGCAATCTATTATTGGTTTCATTAGTGTTTGGAGTCAATGAGGTACCTTTCGAGTAATTTTGACAAACAAGAGAGTACCTTTATGTTATTTAAAAAAAAAAAAAAAAGAAGTACATTTCGAAATTTTCAAAAGTAGAGAAAAGGAAAGAATGAATGATTTTTTTTTTTTATAATAATCTCCAATTTTTTACGATCTTCATTCCTAATGATCAACACTAGTACCACCAGCATGACCACCGAAATAATTTTTTATAGAGCTATGACACAACCAAACCCCCACCCCCCTTTTTTTTTTTAAGGGAAGAACTCCATTCAATCATAAACCATTATAAAAATTAGGAAAACCTTTCAATCATTTCTACTTGAGAAAATCCTAAGTCCAAATAAACCTTCAATCCAACCATTGTCAACAATGACAAATTAAGGGCTCGCAAAATTTGCAGCTATATCATATCTAAATCTGTAAAGAACTCCTTCCAGGTTTATAATACTAAAACTCCAAAGTCTCATACTGGGAAAAAACACAAAACTAACAAAACCCACACAAGAATATATCCTGACTAGAACGGCACAGTCTAAACCAGAAATAACAAAGAAAAAAAAACAAATCTAGAAAAATAAAATAATGAAAAGAGGGCTGGACCGCCCAATATCGCCACAGCCAGCGCGTATGAACCACACACTGCCACTGTCGATCACCACAAAGCTACCTGCGAACCACCCAGATGCGCACCACCTCATGAACCACTCCTTCAACGAACGCAGACCAGATTGGCAGAACCCTAACGGCCCCCAAGCTTTCAGGCTATGCCGAACTCATCCTCACCAAATCTGCCTTTGTCGCCAATGAAGAGCCCTCACTTCCACCAGAATCGGCCTCCCCACATGTCCAGCACCCCTCTCCTAAGAGATCAAGACTAAGCAGCCGACGACATGCCTTGGCTCGTAGCCGGACCACTAGCCTGCATATGTGAAAAAGGTTCTTTCTTAGAGAGAGGCAAGAGCAAAGTTTTAGAAAGAGAAATAGCATAAGCTAGAACATGTTTATGACACAACCAAACCCGATCAAATAAATTAGGCTAATTGGTACAAATACTCCTAATGTTTGCACGCTTTTACATATTGCTCTCTAAAGTCAGAAATTAACCTAAATATCCCCTGAACTTGCATTTTATTTTGGCAATTTTTTAGCAAGTTTAAGGGGGTATTTTATATTAAAATTGCCAACAAAAAAAAAATACAAATTCAGGGGGTATTCAAACTAATTTCTGACTCTATGGGACAACATGTAAAAGCGCGCAAATATTGATGATATTTGCACCAATTAGCCAAGAAATTATTCAGAATCACACTAGTATCTACATAGATTATTAAGCTATTTTATTTTCCAATTTATTTTTAATTAAAATTAAAATATATATATTAAGTAATAGCAGGACTTCTCTTAATCTCATGGGGAATGGGAACTTGAGAAGCATATTATCATCTCATAAACAGACCAAAGTTGCAATGATCCTTGACAATGGATATTTTATCCTTGGATATTAGAATTCGCATAAATATATGGAGTAACAAAAACATATCTTTCCTACATAAACAATAATAACTTGTTTACGACTGCTTAATAGCTCAAATTTGAAAACAACAAATTCTCTGTTTTTGAACTATCTATATATATGCATATACATGTCAATGGAACAATTAATGTTATTTTATAACAACAATCAAATCAGTACTATCACATACAACATAACAGTGTAGACTTATTTAGTCTATCATATGATAGCGCTACTATGGCAACAATAACAAATGAACGGTTTTATGGGAAGTTGATAAGATATACCTTTTGTGATTCAAATTTCGAATTATATATTCCACTTTTCGGATTTTGAAGAGGGTACATGCGAGTAAAGCATGTGAAGTCACTTCACACACTTTATGTAAAAGAATAATTTGGCCAGAAAAAGTATAATCTTCAAAATCCAAAAAGTTAAAATAGATAATTCATAATTGGAACCACAAAAGATATAATTTATCAAATTTTTATCACTAAAATGTGGTAAAAAATTACTGATGTCAATAATGGCTCCACATGTTGGGGAAATTGCCCACTTCAGAAAGATAGCTCTCGGAACTAACTTCACCCATGCTTGGTGACCCCTTATAAGTGTGAGAATTGCTATCAACTTTTTTGGTAAGTTGATTAAGAACAGATTTTAATACCTCATTATCACCAACAAAATGATCAAGACAGTTAGGGCTAGTACTAAAGTTTGGCATTCCACCAAGTAGTGATGTAGGTGTGGTAGTAGTAGAAATAGTAGAAGTGTTTTGGAGTACGTTTGTTTGGATATGGGGGATGTGTTTGTGAATTAGGTTTGTTTGGTTGTGAAGATAAGAATTGGAGAGGCAGGGCACTTGCTCTTTGTCATGAGAATGGTCAAAACTTATGTAAGCATCCATTAATGGTGGGAGAAACTTGTGATCTTCCTTAGAGCCTGCTGTTTCTGATCTGTAGTAGTTGCTTATTCCCATGCTTTGTTTGGCAACAACTTCTCTGTTTTTGCAGAACACTCTACATAAAACCCAATCTTCCTGTATATGTACACATGTTTGTAGAGTTAATTGATATTATTTATTAGCTTAAGAATGATCATCACAAAATTATGTTTAGTACTAAAATAATACATGTACACAATAACTATTCTCTTTGAGAAAAGATTAATAAAATCTGTTTACTTTGGGTTTTTGTTTTGGCTAATAAACCAAAAACTACCTGAACTATACACGACTTTGCATATTACCATCTGAATTTACAATTTATTTACTTAAACAATAAATCGGATGACCAAAAACTACTGAATTTACTGTTCATCTATAAAAATCACCTGTACATCTACAAAAACTATCCGCTTAAGTAGATAAATTATAAATTCTGGTGATTTTGTTATTTTTCAAATTCAGGTGGTACTATGCAAAGTTGCATATAGTTTAGGTGGTTTTCAGTTTAATTAATCATTTTTTACAAGATAATATTTACTATTTCATATATATCATATTAATCTCTTAAATTTAAAAAATTTATCAAACGTGTTAATTCCGACTATTTTTAGTCAAAATTTAGGGGGAAAAAATAAAAATGTCCCCTAAAATATGATTAAAATGTCATAGTTTAGCTCCTGTATCATGTAATATCAATAGAACTAATTATGTGGTCATTACAGTTTGAAATTTTAATTTCCGAAACCAAACTTATTGATTCTTTCCTAATTTTCTTTATGCGACAATTCTTTGTGGATTCGTAAAAGAAAGAGGAAAAAAAAAAATTGGGGATAGTTAAGAAATTTGCAAACAAAAAACAATAGTATGCACCTCTTTTTTTTATTTATCAAATATTTGTTAGTATATGGAATTTAAATTACGTAATCAAAGTTGTCGTATAATATATATATAAAACAAATGATAGTGCATTACAGCAGAGAGATAATAATAAGATCTGATTAGGTCAGCTAACATGTTACTTATTTTCTTTAAAATTTGCATTCTTGTCATGACTAGCAAGAAAAACAACTTCCTATATTTATGGGGAAAAATATAGATATTTTATAAAGTCAAAGATTCTGATATTAACAATGGAAAACCTAAGATCATAATAAAGTACCACTTGCATCATAAATAATGGCTGGACAAATATTCAGAAAATTCATTGTCAAGAGAAAATCAACTTAATGTAAGGAAATCAACAAAGACAAAAATATGTAGTCTTTTTTTATTACCAAAAACTAAAATAATAATAATAATAATGTCTAGTCTTGCTAAATCACATAACGTAATACTATTTTTCTAAAAATAATTTTAAAAAAAAAATAGTAACGCAAAAATAGTTTAAAATTTCGTAATTATATGCATGAACATATTTTTAACTTTAGTCTAAATTTTAATTTTTTTTAATCATATTTCTCTACCAGTATAGTAACGGAGACAATGGCCCTCAATTTTTCTTTTTCTATAAAACAGCATTAAAAAACTTTAACACAACCCCTTTAAATTTAACAAACAGCACCCCTTTGAAATGAAGAAAAAAGATTTTTAATTTAGTCTTTCTCAATTTTAATGCTTCATATAGTTTTCACTCTAGTTTACGAAAATTTATGATTCCATCACCGTCTCTACGACATACTTCTTAAAATTACCAAAGAAAAAAAAAACAGAGAAATTGCGAAACAAATCTAATAGCGTACCTGGAGAGAGGAGAGTTTAGGAGGAACAAGGGGACCTTCAAGGCGAAACTCGTGCATAACCCAATCGGTTTTTCTTCCTTTAGGAGCCCTTCCTTGATAGAAAACTAGGGTTTTTCTCATCCCAACAAGGCTTTGGGTAGTACTAGTACTACTACTACTAGTGCTCTTGGCAAGAATTTGTCTGTCTTTTCCTGTAGCCTTCCAATATCCTGAAGCTGTTGCCCTGTTTGTTCTGAGTCCTGTTGCATATTTCCTATCCCTTTGACTGTAGAAGTACCACTCTTTTCCTCCCACACATGCACTTTCTAACAAAATCACAAATTTATCATTCTTAATTTCATTTCAATATAATGTAAGACGCCTACAAAATAGAGACCCACTCAAAATTAAAATTTAATCTTTCACGAAACCGATGTCGTTTCCCTCTTGGATTTTGACATTTTCGGCGTCAATTTATATCATTTTCCACATTGATGAATATTCATCATTTTTAAACCATGACGGTTTATTATCTGTTTTGTAATAATGTTTTTATATATATATACTTGAAAATAAATTATAACAAAATGAGAAGTCGCTATAAATAAATTAGTTGTGAAAAGAAAAAAGAAATGACATTCAATGATCATGTTCTACTAATTGTGGACTGATGGGATGTATCAACTAACTTGACAATTAATATTCAAATCCAAGAACTACTTATCTCTAGCGAGGAAAGTTTGGAAGTACTACTTTGACCTTCAAAATATGAGTATGTATTGAGAGCAACTTCAATTTAATCCAATTTATTTTTAATACATCTAATTTAATTCAATGTTAATTTGATTTTTAATTTTTGGATACGATCCGATCCAATCCAATAGTAGATGAAAATTCAATCTAATTAAGAATTTTCAAATCCAAATCCAATTTAATCCGATTAATGTAAAAAAACATAAGTATTTATTAAACGTATAATTTAATATACAAAATTTACATTATTATAAAGTAAATTACATATAATAAAATATTAGAAATAAAGTTCACACTATAATAAAGTTATAATTCATTATTCGACAATTAATTATGAAATTTGTAAAAATAAAAATAAAAATAAAAAAACTCATCAATTTATTTTTTTTTTTATTTTGATTTCAATAATAATTTTAAAGTGTTATAGAAAGTATATTTTTTTAAGTTGTGTACAAATAAATTTTTTTTTATGACTATTTAGATATATTTTACAAGTCAATTAAGTATAAATATGTGATATAAATTTATTTATTTTTAATTTATACATAGATTAGAATAGATTTTGATATATGAAATCCAAATCCAATCTAATTGGATTAGATTAGATATCCAATTTCAATTGGATTGGATACTCATAATCATGTGTCCATTTTTGCATATATGAGCAGCTTCAACGACAGGGCAATTAAAAGAGACTTTAAATTTTTTACAAGCAATTGTATATAACTCTGTTCCAATCAAACAAACAAACAATCAAAACTTTGGCTTTTTGCCAGTTTTACACAAAACAAACACAAGAATGTACATCCAATTGCTATGTACATTTATATCTTGAAAACAAGTCCTCTCTCCCAATTTTTGGGCTGATAAGGTATAACACTCTTTGTTACCTTCAGGCGCAGGCAACTCATCCCCGGAAGGCACTTTTTCACGCCAGACGAACTCATTCTCATGACTGAACTTCCTAAGCAATTCAGTACCATCGTCAATTTCCTGCGTAAATATTGTTTTCCATGATTCTTCACCTGGAATCCTCCTTTTAGCATCAACTAGTGCAGCTCGGAGAATTCCGACAGAAACCCCAACTTGGCCAGCAGTCTTCAGACTTTCCGCAAGGTATTTCTGACCTTTCAGCCTATGTAATGTTCTACAAGATGATATAAATTCCTGTAAAAGCCAGAAAGAGCATCTGTAAGAATCTATCAACTCAAAAGTAATAGAGCGACCCAATTAGTGACAAAATCAAGATCCTTTAAATTAGTGACAAAAGCAGCACAATGTTTTGATTTTCCATTTAGGGCCAGTTTGAGGTGCTTTTGGAGCTCATAAAAGCACTTTGTAAGAAAAATCATACAACTAGAATGTTTGGTAAAAGTACACAAAAACATGATGCACCCAGACCAATACACTTTTACAGTTATTTTGAGAAGCACAACAATTCCAAAGTGGCCTAGGAAAGATAGAGATACAAATACATTCAAAAGACTAAAATACAAGTACATACCACAAAGCGAGAAGAGATATCTTTGCATTCCCCAATTGATCCATATAAAACAACTGCAGCTTCATCTAGAAACTCTGCATTTCCGTAGTACAGTTTTGCCAAGAGACTTGCACTAGTCCCTTTCTCCTCAGCTCGCCTTGCAGTTACTGCCTGTTAAATTTTCAAAACATTATAAATTATTGAACGAAACAAGCCGCACACAACCTTTGAAATATGATATAAACAAGTTGAAGTAAGTGATGAGCAAAAAACTAACTTGGGCTTCAGCTAAACAAATGAGGTTCATGACAGTGGATACTGATGGAAGAACTTCGGGAGGCTTTTCCGCAGGCAATAAAGGTTGTAATGAAGGAAGAATCTCATGAGCCAGATGATAATAAACTCCAGCAGCCTCTCGAAAAAGGGTGGAAGATTGAACCAGGTCTATCACAAGGAAAGGAACTAATTAAGGAAATTCAATCATCCATGGAAGTAAAGAAATGTATGATTTTAAGATAGAGATCAAGACCTACCTTCTGGCAGTACTTCCAGTGCTCTTTGCCGAAGTATTGCACCATAAAGAAAAAGGATCATACCAAGCTCATACTTCAAGTTGTCAATTTGGAAGAATTTCGGACCCATAAGATTAAAGAAAGAAGATGAGCTAACAGCACTACTCCATCGCATCTTAAGATTTGATGTCCATTGAGCTATCTGGCGGTTACTGCTAACCAAATCGACATGGAAAATTAAATTTTCCAACAACGGAAGATACTGCCCTATCTTGTGCAGAATCTGAGACAATTAAAAAATCTCGATTACATAAGCATGGGGAAAGAGTGGTTTATCTAGTTATTTGATGTAAACCAAAGGAAATGCATCTAAACAACAGATTTGTCAAATAGCAATATATACCACCAAATAGAAAAATGAACAAGGTTCGATTTCTTCTTCGTCTTAAAAGTTACAAATTACAAATAGACATAAATTTATAGGTTATCCACAACTAATAAAGGCAATATATTGTTAATATACACCATAAACATCCCAAAGGGTGGTAACGGCATAGCCATCAAAACCATGACATCATTAATTCTTGAAGCATAGCCATCAAAACCATGACATCATTAATCCATTTCAAGAATTATATTGATGGACATGAAATCAAGATAATCAAATTAATTTTTTTTTTCCAAACGCAATGCAAAGGGAAAACAACTTGTTTCCAAATTCCGAAACCAGCTACTAACAAAATTACCTGTTCAGTAGGGGAAGTTAACCCTCCAGACATTTCCCTGGCAATAGCCTCAGTAATGAAGCTACTTTCATTGATAAACTCCTTGATCAATCTACGCTTGGAGCTTAATTCTTTCAGTTGCTCAAGTGTAAAGGAATCACTTGCAGCATACACATCCTCAAACACAATCTGTAAACACCAAAAACAAAAAAACACTACTTTAACTGTATAACAATCATCAACAGCTTAAAGACCAAAAGAATCGATTGGTAAGTACAAATATAATGAAATTTTGCATATTCAAACCAAAACCATTCAGTTCCTCAAGCAAAAGCATTCCTTACAAAATAGCAAATTCTTCCAGAAAGTCAGGTTTGTGATTCCAATACAATCTGAATCTTTTCTACCTTATATACCCATTGTGTTATTTCTATGAGCTAGATTTTCACAATATTTCAAAAATTCAGCCATATAACCAACTGGGTATTTCTAATTTTTCCAATAGGATCAGTCATTATTACACTATATACTATTTTTTTTTACCCATAAATAAAGTCTTGCCATCAAAAGACAAGAAGACCCAACAAGCATAAGATGGATTTGATCCCAATTCTGATGAACCCATTAGAGAGAGATAGAAAAGCTACCTTCTTTGTCTTCAACTTTGCAGGGTCTTGGAAATGTAGCATCATCTTTTGCTATAAAACAAGGCTCCAACAGGCACAGAATCCACTGCGAATTCCCACCTCTATTTTTCTATGATAAATCCGAATTTATATCTCAATTATAGAAGAATTCGGATTTCCTCACAAATCCCAGTTGGGAAAAAGTTTTATCATGAAACCGAAACGATGACTTTGAAACGGGTTTGATTATGAGTTTTGACTACGAGTTCGAAAATATACATAAAATTGGGATTTTCGGCACCAGGGTCCTTTAACACTTATTGGTTAATGGGATTGGATTTGGGTCGTTTTCAAATATCTGTTTCCAGTTGGTTTCGCTTAGTTTCCTTCGCTAATAAGGTTTGAGATGCCTTGGTTGGTCTTCCCGTGTTTAAAGCAAGTCGTTTCAAGTTATAGGTGGGCCTGATGGGCTTTGTTGCTCGATGCCTTCACTTCAAACAGGCCTTACTAAGTTCCAATCTCTAGGGGGAGGAAAATTTAGAGAGGAAATTAACATCTAATACCCTTTCTTTTTTTTTTTTTTTCAAAAGCCATTTCAATTTTACATTTATCTTCAAATCATTACATTTATACTAATTTTTTTTTGTGAAAAATACTGTTTTACCCTTCTTTTGTTTTCCTTAAAAGAAGAATAACAATAGATTTCTTTGTAATTTATGGAGGAGAAGGGTAACAAAAAGTTCTACTTTTGTAATGAGTTAGAAACAGAGGTATAAATGTTATATGGCCTCATTTTAGAGCCATTCCTGTAGATTCCCTGAAAATTTAACCCACTACTTCCACTTTTTTCTTTTTTTTTTTACCTCCAATTTTTGACTTATTGGCCCAAATCCTCCTACTTCTTGTTAGTCATTTTCCTCTCTATTATGACTGTTCATTTGTAATAGAACTGCATATGGTCTAGTTTAGACGGTTTTGGGCCCAAACGATAGCTCAAACCATACAGCTCAATTTAACACATTGTTAATTTATAATTTTTTGTAAACCCACATTGTTTTTGGGCCTACGGTTTGAACCGTTGGGTTTGGGCCTGTACTTTTAAAGTTTCTTTTTTTGTTGTTTGTACTAGACGAAACAAAAAAATTAAGGCTCAATGTTAAAGCTAATCACAAGTTTGGAAATAAATATTCCGCTCAAACATTTTATTACAATTTTTTTTGCAAGATCTTATTGTTGTCAAAATCAAAATATCTAAATGTCTCCAAACAAGATTCAAGTTTGAAATCCAAAAACAGAAATAAAATAAATAAATAAATAACTAAACATTAAATTTAAGCATACAAATTATAAATAATGCAAAGGCAAAAAATTGACACAAACATAAAGTCTAAAAACATGCTAACATGCCACACAAAAAGGGAAATATAAAGATAAACAGCATGAGTATACAATAAAGATTGTGAAATAGTTATGCCAACACAAAACATATCAAGTTGTTAGTAAGAAAACTTATACAAAGAAAATATTAATGCCATTAATTCAGAGATAGCTAAGCAAAACTAGACACATGAAAGAAACTAATTCAAACATATCATTGACCTGCATCAGCTTAGCAAGTAAGAATATTCCAATTTGTGAAACTAATAAGACTGATTAATTGTTGGATGCCTATCAAGAAAACATGAACCAGTCCATACTAGTTGGAGCCCAACATAATGAACCAGCAAACATCTTGAGAGTATAAAACAACAAAGTCATCAAAGCTACCACCCGCATATCAAGGCCAACTCTTTCAATTACTTTGTTCAACTCTCCCATCACATCTTGTCCCACCTACATAATACCAAAAGCACCAAATATCAAAAAATGGACAGAGAACAAGAAATATGTGACTCTCAATACGAACTTAATTGCATTTAGTGTTAGTATTAGAGCAGACAGATCTCCAATATAAACTTACTCCAAGTTCTATAAAGCAAAAACAACAGAAACCTACACATATGAAGCTTATCACTAGTTCTTGACAAATAAAATGAAATCATAACATGCATATCAGTAGCTCGGTTAAATGAGGAAAGG
>WUAT03473261.1:0-15897 GCA_010015005.3 Ulmus americana
AGTAAGTTCATGACAAGACACATTGGTAATTCTATCATTCTTCCAAAGATTAGGTTCAATTTGCAAGACACTAAATACAGTAAATGTCACTTTCAAAAAAAAAAAAGAAAAAGTAAATGTAACAACATAGCAAGTTCTATGGACTCTTCAAGCATTATTATTTTCCTCTGTCTCAACACTAAAATAGTTTTGCCCACATAAAAGTTATACATTCAAAGAAAAAGACCTCTCAAACTGAGCAACTAAACTCTTAACTTTTGGAAGAAGAAACAAAAAACTAGAAACTTCATCTAACGATTCTAATCCAATTCAATGACAGAATAGGAAGTGAAAATAAACTCAACCGAAATAAATTTCCATATTTCAAAATGAACAAAGGGATCCGAAGATAAAGCGGTGGATTATGCCATACTCATAAGTGAAGGGGTATAAGTGACAACGAATGATTTGTAACTGAGACAGAATGAGATATAGAAAGCTGTAGTCTAATATGATCAATTTCAGTACAAAAACAAGAACTCAATAATCCAAATACAAACTACAACAAACCAGCCTAACAAAATGCATCAATAGTTGCATTTGAGAATACCTATACCCCCTAAACTTCCCAGTTAACCTACATAACTAAATCACATTTACCAGCTTTCAAACATAAACCCCAGATCAACCTCAACTTCAAATTCATTTCTTTTAAGTTTAGTAACTTCCAAACAATCAGAATACGAGTAACTAACTAGCACAACAAAATGTCTCAATGGTTGCATCTATTCTTAACTTCAATCCCTAAACTTACTAGTTAACATACACAAGTAAATCACACTTACCAACACAACCAGTATTTCCTCTGCTTTCAAACATAAACCCCATATCAATATAAACTTCCTTCTATTAAGTTTAGTCACTTCCAAACCATCAAGGTATGAACTACTACTAAGCAACCTAACAAATTATCTCAATGGTTGAATCCAAGAATACCTACAACCCCTGAACTTCTCTTGAACTTACCAACTCGATCACAAACCCATAACGTACAATCTATAAATCACAAACTTACAATCTAATTTCATTCAAATAAAAGAATCTCAACTAATCGATAAAGCCCAAAACATACAATCTAGAAATGTATCAACAATTATAAGAAGCTACAAATCCAACAAATCTAAATATCTTCAATATACAAGTCTCACAAATCCCACAAAGTTGCACATCCTACAAATCTACAAATCTCACAAACATCTTCAATATAAGAAGTTACAGATCCACAAATCTACAAATCCCACGAATCTCATGATCACCCATTGTTAACTTCTCCTACACATCACAAAACACAATGACATATACCAAGATTATCATAGGGGGTTTCCCAAGAGAGACAAACCTTAGGGTTCCCAAAAAGACAACACCAGAGCAATCAAAGAGTCGGGCAGCCGAAACACTCAAAGTGACGAAAATGAGACCATAATAACAATCAAAGAGGACGAGGAGATAAATAGGAGGAGGATGAGGAGGAAAAGAGGAGAAGAAAATGATGACAATGGATGGAGAAAAGAAACATTGCCAGAGTTGAAAGAAATAGGAGAAAAAAAAAACAGGCAGAGGAGATGAGAAATTTGTTAGTTCTATAATAATTATTTTTAGGGTATTTTGAGTGAAATTATAAATTGATAAATTGGATATGAATGAAAATTAGAAATGTGAAACAATAAAGGGAATTAAAAAAAAAATGCCTGCTATAGCAGGTAACAAAAAAAAAAAAACATTAAATGATGTTCCCTCTCTTAGTCAAATTACAAGAAAGTCTCTTTTAATTATAACCATTAGATCAAAAATCAATGGTGTAGATCGTGTTTGTATCAATGCACACAATTCTGTTGTGTGCATTATAGAAGGACCTTTTATATATATATACGGGTCCTTGTACAATAGGGATTTTTGTTTTACAATGCTAGTAGGGATATCAATATAAACTATTTGATCTTAATCATATGGTTGATAAATATTTGGTAGATTTGATGCCTTTAATGTGCTTTAAAAATTATATAAACTATTAATTAAATTAACTTGTTGTTTACTTATAGTATTGATGGGGATATTTGGCATAATCAGACTATGGAAAGTCATATTCTAACGTGGAATAGTCTCCTTCTTAGTGACCTAGTTTTTTTTTTTTTTTTTTATGTTTTTTTTTTTAACTGCATCTCATTTTGTTGAACTTTTTTCTTATACACTGAACTATATAGTTTATTTGGAGAAAATTAAGCTTAACATCACTTTTGTCACCCTATCTTTGTTTTATATCAAATTATTTAACTTTTTTTTATTTAATTTTTATCATGTTTAAGATATTTTTACCTTCATTTTCAACATTCTTGCACTTATCTTGAAAAAGTAACAACTGGTTGGAGTTTCAATAATCAATAAAAAAATTAGCCGATTTTCAACCACCGATCAAAAACCATCCACTGGTTAGTTTTTCAACAACGGACCGAAAATTATCTAAAAAGTAACTACTGGTAGACTTTTATCTAAAAAGCAACTACTGGTTAACTTTGCAAACACATGACATTTTAGTCTTGAAAAATTTAAAAAGTGATATTTTTCAAAATTTTAATTTATCATGATATTTTTCAAATAGTATCTTAAAAAAAATGATATTTTATAATTGTCCCTATATTTGTTCCTGTAAAATTTCATTACTTGTTAAATTTTTTGGATAATTATGTTTTTCTAATATTCTATTACAATGTTTGTATTATTTGCAAAGTTTGTAGGGCATATCTGTAATTTTTCGGATCAAGCTAATTTGGCTTCAAAAATTATTTTTCCTCGCAGATTTTTGACTCTCAAATAAATAACAAAAGTTGTTGAATATATATATATATATATATATATAACAATTTTTGTAAGAGGTTGAATTGTTTGATATCTTGCATCACAACCAGTAGTGCTATTTACTTTATTAATGATGCACACTAGTGCTCAATAATTCTGACTATTTCAACCATTACCTTCGATTAAAAAAAAATGAATTTTAATAAAAATTAAAATAAATGAAATAAAATTCATCAACCTTTATCTTTTTAAAAAAGTATTAACTGGCATGTCTAATGTGACTTAGAATTTCTGTACTTTCCATGGCTACATTAGAAGGAATGTTTATGGTACTTGGCACACCATTCTGATTTGGCATAATAAATTACAAAGGTCGTATGACAATTTCATCTCCAAACATGGCAGAATTGCATAAAAATGTAGGGCGACTTTCATTTAAAAAAATTACACAAAAACAAATTTATATAAGATCAGGATAAAATTGCAATAAAAAGACAAAAACACATTTGATATAAAATCATGATAAAATTGCTATAAAAAATTAAAAATTGATAATAAAACTACTTAAAGTAAGTTAATTAAGTTGGAATTTTTAGTACAATGAATTATTATTTTTTAATTAAATAAAAAATTAATATAAAATTAGAAAAAGGTAAAACACAACAAACTATAGAATGATGAAAAGATTTATTTTGGGATACAGATAATTGCATCGAACGAGATCTTGCTTTTATTAAATCTTTCTTTGGTGGTCTTCAGTATTGAAACTGTTCCATTAAAACATTTATCCCTTTTTGGCCATAAATTTTGTAATTTTTTGCCATAAAAAGAGAATTTTGACGTATTAGAAGGAAGATAACTTGGTTTCGAAATTTTTTTAAAACCAAATATAGTTTTCTCAATTTAAAAATAACTTGTAGTAAGGATATTATAAGATAGAAAAGTAAACAAAAGAAAACGTATTGCCAAACAACTTAGTAAGTAAAATACTAATAAGTAACTTGTTATAGTCACTTTTCAAAAAGTCAATAATATTTAAAAATTATTAATTATTGTTTTCAGTTTTTTTCATTCAAATATTTCTCCCTACCATTAATATAGTTCGATAAAACAGAATCGCTAATGATGATTTCCTCATATATATATATTAATAGAATAATGGATATGAAATCTATTCAAAAAGTCTACACTCGTCAATGAGCCCCATTTACCAATATTATAGGTACAACCATACAATATATATTTCACGCTGTAATATATATTGGGTGGCGATATTGGAAGTGAAAATATCAAAGATACATACGAAGAGGGGAGCATATTAATTTCATTAGATAATGGATCACAGAATTTATACAGGGGTTTCACGTGGCGGTCAACCTAAGAAAAGTCAAGAGACGGATCATTAGAATATAATTACGAAATATTTATGAAACATCTTTCGAAGGATCATTGGCGAGACATGGTCGACGAAGAATCCTTTGCGAGAGATGATTAGCGAAGAACCTTCTATGAGAGATAATTGGCAAATGATCCTTTACAAAGAACCTTCTCGAAGGATTAGTGGAAAAAGGGGCCAAAAGGTGAAGGAAGATCGAAGGAAGATTAGAGGTAATAAGAGTTTCCTTCGGATCTGCTGCGTAGGTCTTAGTATTTTGAAGATATCTTGAACTACAAGTTTTGGATTGAGCTGATTCTTTTTGGGTTGGAAAGCTAACTTCCTGGGCTACAATTCGTATGAAGACCATTTCTTCAGTTTCGGCTTATATCAAGGAGGCGAAGGAAGAGAAGTGACAGTTCTGAGTTTGACGAAAGATAATCTACTGTTTTAATTGGAAAGTCTTTATTTATATTTATTTGTAATAATTAAGCCTTTATTGAGAGTTTTACTATATAAAGGGCAGGTGGGTATACTTGTAAGAGAGTTTGGCCATTTGATTGATTTTAGAGAGAGAAGTAAGATTTTAGAGAGAGATGCTCTCAACTTTTGAAGAAAGATGATTCTAGAATTGTAAAGAAGAATCATATAGTAAAGAGAGTCTAAGAACTCAACGTAGATGTAGACATTCGAAGTCGAACCACGAAAAAATTCTTGTGTTCTTCCTCTTTCTCTTTCTCTTCCTTATTTACTGATTTATTCCTTAATAAATCCTTGGTTGTTTGATATTTGATCTTGAAGATTATTGTAGGAATTATTTTTTATTATTTGTATTATTTTTGACCCAAACATATACATACACATATCAAAATAATGATAATCATATATATTGTAGGCAGTGTCGATCGAAAATGTTGTCCCGTCTGCCTAACTTTCTTAATGTCAAAAAAGCTCGAGTTCCATTCCACACTAGCTATTAGGCAGAAGCTTTGAAGAACAGAAAGAAAAGCACTTTGCATTTTAAATTTAATCTAAAGGGAACGAATCAAATAATAATATACAAAGGTATAATATAATATAAATATAAGAGGAGGCGCACCTACTCATTAAAAGTATTATAAGTATAGTTTGGGATATGTATGTATAAGTTATATTTTTTTATATTGTATATTGGTGTAGGGGTCGTTTTTCATGAATGTGCCAAAGCTATAATGATTACAACTGTATTCCAAAGTTTATAATTAGAGCTAGAGGCTATGTTCATAGCCTCCCTTCCTTCAATATCTCTCAAAGTTGTGTACGTGGCTCAATCTCATAATTTATATCTGCCCTGTATATATCCTCATCTTTGTTCAAATACAATGTCTCTTTCTGTTTTGATCTTTGACTGCCTTTTGATTAATATATGTATTATTTTCATACATGTATTAATGTATATATCAAGGCATATATATATTAATAATTTTGCAGCAATAGTGCTGAACAGATAGGTAACCTATCTTAGAAAGATCGATACATATCTTTCTTGATTAACAACTATAACATTCATTTAATTGTGGGATTTTATGATGCAAACACGTGTTAAGCGGGCATTATCATTAATTTAGTTTCCTTAATTCATTCAAATTTCAAAGCATGTGTTAAACCAACATGCATTAAATTATTATTGTTGATAAGAAAAACTCGGTTGTCAGATTGTGCTTGTGATGAATTGTTCAGTTATTCAAAAAATAATGTAATATCGTACCATCCTGCAAAATAAAAGACGATGTCAGAGGTCAAGGACTGTTTCCCCGTTTACCATCCGATGCTAAAGTCAGTCGAAGTTGAGATGACGATCCAGCAGAGTAATTATGATACCTCGAAAAATTCATGTCATTATATCCAAAAGAATAAATAAATAAATATGTATTTATAGTTCAACGAGAAAATTACAAAACAAGACAAGTTAAACGCTTCTAGCACAACTCTCCAGCGGCGAGATTCTTCGTTATGATTTCCGTCAGTGGCGAGACAAGAATTCGCTGCGGCGAGTTTCTCCCTGGTTTTTGTATGGGAGTTCTAATCCCTTCTAGCCAGTGGCAAGAAAGATTTTCGCCGGGTGGTGAATTTGCGGTTTTCCATTTTTCTTCTTATTGTGGTGTCTTGAATTTGTACAAAATTTTAAACAACTTTAAGATATTTGTTACGCAAATATAATGGATTTAGTAATTTTGATTTTTAATTTAAATGATTATTTAAAATAAAATAAAAAAAGATTTACTTTGATTTTTCTTACATCACTAATTTAAAAGTCATGGTAAAAGATGGAACGTTACAGTTGGTATCAGAGTAATTGTCTGCCTCTCACCACCGAACTCTCCATAGTAAGCTTTTGACAATCCAAGTAAGTTTTATTCTTTTGAAATGGAATAGACATTTGGTTTAAAATAGTATAAACCCCACACAGATCTAAAGAAGATGACACATAACTAAGAATGAGAATCCTTCTCAGAATGAAGATAAGACCGATGAGGTGATTTCAATAACGGCCTTATAAAATAATGATGAGTTCGGTCAGTTGGCTACGGCCATAGCCTTACAAAACATGGTAAAAGAATAGACTAAAACATAAAGTTCAAACTCGAATAATCTCGAAATATACATTATCGAAGTGATTGTTGTGAAAGGAATTGTGAGAATAAAGTTCTCATCCTAGTAACTACGTGAAATTTTCGGGACGAAATTTTTTATAAGGAGGGTAGATTGTGATACCCCAAAAAATCCACGTCATTATATCCAAAAGGATAAATAAATAAATATGTATTTATACTCCAAGAGAAAATTACAAAACATGACAAGTTAAATGATTTTAGCACAACTCGCCGGCGACAAGATTCTTTGTTGTAATTTCCGCCGGCAGCGAAACAAGAATTCACCACGGCGAGTTTCTCCCTGGTTTTTTATGGGAGTTCTAATCCCTTCTCGCCGGTGGCGAGAATGATTTTCGCCGAGCTGCGAATCTGCGGTTTTCCATTTTTCTTCTTATTGTGGTTTCTTGAATTTGTATAACATCTTAAACAACTTTGAGATATTTCCTATACAAATATAATGGATTTATTAATTTTGATTTTTAATTTGAATGATTATTTAAAAAAATAAAGATTTACTCTGATTTTTCTTACATCATTAATTTAAAAGTTCTGGTAAAAGACAAGACGTTACAGTAACAATCTTGGGTTAAGAGTGCGTACATTTGAGCTTTTATAGATGATCCCTTGAGGAAGGAGTTTTACTACTAAGTGGGTTAGTAGTCCACGTTCTCAAGGAGTGGAGGTCGAGCCCACTAAGTCCATGGTGACTGGGTGGTTGATGGTTACCACATCGTGAGTTAGTGGGTGCAGAAATCCCGGATAGTACTTTCGTAGATCATGTGGCGACACATAAACGAGTATGACAAGTGTCGTGCTGTTTGGAAACAGGTTGGCCATACTCAGCTCAACCAAACCTTGCTCGGTAGGCCTTGAGCTTGACCATGCTAAGCTTGGTTAGGCCTCGAGTTTGACCATGTTGAGTTCTGCCAGGCCTTGGTCGGCTATGACTTGAGGTTGGGTCGGCCATGTCTTAAGGTCGGTCATGACTTGAGGTTGTCCATGTCTTGAGGTTGGTCGAGACTTGAGGTCGATCGTGACTGTGTCTTGGGGTTGGCTGTGACCGCATCTTAAGGTCAACCATGACTTGAGGTCGGCCGCATCTTGAGGTCGGCTGTGACTTGAGGTCAACTGTATCTTGAGGTTGGTTGTGATTTGAGGTTGACCGTTTCTTGAGGTTTTCCATCCTGGAATTTGACTAAGTATCTAGATCGACCATGGTGAAAATATCCCCCAACAATTATGTTTTAAACATTATTGAAAACAACAATCATAGTCTCTATTAATATATATAGAAAGCCAATAATATTACAAATTAAAAGAAGAAAATAGGGGAAAAGAGATGAAAATCTCTGTAACTTGTATTGCATGTAAAAATTGTTACAAGCAGAGTTTATAGACAAAGATGAAAACTTCACAAACTGACCGCCAACACACAACTGTAACTAATAGAATACAAAATTACTAAACTACCTTCACTTAGCTCTAACTAACTGACACAGGCAGTGTAGTGTCGTTTGTTTTATTTAGTGAAATTTTGGGTTATTTTGCAATTTATTGAAAGTTTACAATTTGTTAAAAGTTTGTTATTGAGTCAATTTTGATTTTGTTATTGGACAGCTGTTTAAAAACGGCATATAAAGCCTTTGTTTTTTGAGTAATAGAGCAGAATCAATTTCGTGAAATTGCAAAGTGTTTTCCTAAAGAATTTCTTATTTCTCTGAGTTGGCTCAAAGAAGCCATTTCTCATTTATGGAAATATCTAGAGATTTTCTACATCAATTGTTATTTAGGGCCCATGTTTTCCCTTGGTTGTGAATGGCTGGTGTTGATGGAGATGGTCATCGTGCCGTCGACAAAAAGCGAGCGTGCCAGCCCTATAGGCGGCAGTTGCGAACTTGGAGCGTCGATTTGATACTTTTGCTCAAGAAATTTGGCAAGCCCTAGCAGAATGAGATATAGCTCACAATCAATTAGGTGGAGGTCGATCACGATCATCGTCATAGGCGATAGAGACAGTGAGAAGGTCCCATTTCTGGAGGAACAATATGAATCTGAGGAAGATGTAGTTCATCATGGTTGTCGTGAACGAAATATTGCATTGGACAATGAATAAGATGTTGAAGGATGGGCCGTAGGTGCTGAGAGACAGGGAAGAAATTAGCACCAATATCAAGGTAATGATTTTCAAGATTATAAGATTAAGATGGATATCCCTTGTTTTGATGGTCACTTGAACATTGAAGATTTCTTGGACTAGATTAGAGCAATAGAGAATTTCTTTGATTATATGGAAACTCCAGAAGAAAAGCAGGTCAAGATTATAGTCTATAAGTTTAGGGGAGGTGCCTAGGCTTGGTGGGAGCAGTGTCACAATCAAATAAGAAAAGAAGTTAGGCAGCCAATTTGACTTTGGCCAAGAATGAAGAAATTACTGAAGACTTGCTTCTTGCATGAAGACTATGAGCAAATTCTTTATAAGAGGTATCAACCTTGCAAGCTAAATGCTCGCTCTATTGTTGTTTATGTTGAATAGTTTTATAGATTGAGTGCTAGAGTGGAATTACAAGAGACAGAAAGTCAACTTGTGGCTTGTTTTATTGTTAGGTTGCGTGATAATTACCAGGAACATATGAGTTTGCAATCTATTTGGAGTTTATTGTAGGCTATGAATCTTGCTTTTAAGGTAAAGGACAACTTTGCAAAGACTATTGCAAAGGGAACAATAACTAGGAGATTTGCAATTGAATCTTCTGGTGAGAAACAGATAACTCAAAGCAGTGGTGTTAGACCTAGTGCTCAGCGAAAATAAGCGGTTAAAGCTTTTGTTGCAACACAAAGAATAGGGGCCAAGCTCCCTTTAATCCAAGAAAAGTCAAACCGTTATGTGAAGCCAATGCCAGGGTGATGTTATCATTGTCATCAGCCTAGTCATCAATCAAATAAATGTCCTCAACATTTCCAAACCAAATTGGTTGGCAGTATTTTGTGGAAGAGTGTGATGAAGAGGATGAGGATACCAAGTTGGTGGCTGGAGATGGACTTGTTTTGTTAGGCATATTGAGATTGAAGAACTCCCCATCAAAGCGCATGTTGCTTTTATTATCCAGAAATTGCTGCTAGCAAAGGCCCCAAACTTTTCTCAACGAAGTGCAATTTTCAAGACCAAGTGTACTATTCATAAGAAGGTTTGTGAGGTGATAATAGACAGTGGAAGCACTGAAAATATTGTGTCTAAGGCTATTGTGAAAGCCTTAGACCTACAAACTAGATTGTGTGGATTAAGAAAGGTATGGAGTCCAAGGTTACTGAAGTTTCTAAAGTCTCTTTTTTTATTGGGAAGCATTACAAGGATGAGATCATTTGTGATGTTGTTGAGATGGACGCCTGCCATATTCTTTTGGGGAGGCCTTGGTAGTCTAACTGGGATGTCAATCATAAAGAAGGCCAACATTTATACTTTTCATTGGCAGGGGAAGAAGATAACATTGTTGCCCCTTAACCAAAATTATGGGAAGAAATCAGAAGAATAGAAGGAGTTAACTTTGATTACTATTCCAAGGGGTCAGTTTCAACAAGAATTCAAGCGTTCAAACATGCTCTTGGCACTAGTTATAAAAAAACAATCCAACTATGAAGAGCATATTCTAGATAGGGTTAGCAAGTTGCTGGAAGAATACTCAGATGTCGTTCCTAATGAGTTGTCAAATCATTTACCCCCAATGAGGCATATTTAGCATTGTATTGACTTTGTACCAGGAGCAAGCTTGCCTAATATTTCCCATTATCGGATGACTCCATGAGAACATGAGATATTGCCTAATTACCAGGTTAGAGGATATGCTTCACAAACTTCAAGGAGCTCGAATCTTTTCTCAAATGGACCTTCGTAATGGGTACCATCAGATTCGTATTCAACCAGGGGATGAATGGAGACAGATTTCAAAACTCAGGAGGGACTTTATGAGTGGATGGTTATGCCTTTTGGGCTTAGCAATGCGCCAAGAACATTTATGAGATTGATTAATGAGGTGTTGAAACCCTTCAAGGGAAATTTGACGTTGTGTATTTTGACGATATTTTTGTGTTTAGCAGAGACAGCAAAGAGCACTTGCAGCATTTGAGTGATATTTTACAGGCTCTTCGAGACAACAAGCTTTACTTAAATCTCAAGAAGTGTGAGTTCTTAACAACACAGTTGCTGTTCTTGGGGTTTGTTGTGGGGCAAGATGGAATTCGTGTGGATGAAAATAAGGTAGAAACCATTTGAAACTGGCCTACTCCAAACTCAATTCATGAGGTTCGTAATTTTCATGGACTAGCTACTCATTGACGGCATTTCATTAAGAATTTTAGCTCCTCTAACAGACTACCTGAAGAAAGGGAAGTTCCAGTAGGGAGAGAAACAACAAGCAAGATTTGATTTAATCAAACTCAAGCTGACTACTTCACCAGTACTTGCACTCTTTAGTTTTAGCAAAGTTTTTGAGGTTGAAACTGATGCTTCAATGACTAGGATTGGGGCTGTACTCAATCAAGAAGGGTGACCATTGGAGTTCTTTAACAAAAAGCTTAATGATGTAAGGCAAAAATGGACTACTTATGAGCAGGAGTTCTATACTATTATCTGAGCACTCCAACATTGGGAGCATTATCTCATTCACAGTGAGTTTTTTCTCCATTGTGATCATCAAGCTCTTAAGTACATCAATTCTCAAAAGAACCTCAACCAAATGCATGCCCGTTGGATATTGTTTCTACATAAGTTTACATTTGTGTTCAAACATAGAGCTGGGTTTCAAAACAAAGTTTTTGATGCTTTAAGTCATTAAACATGCTTATTGAATACCTTGCAAATTGGGTTTATTGGGTTTGATTGTCTCAAAGAGCTCGATGAGGAAGATGAGGACTTTGCTGATATATGGAAGCGATGCTTGAAGAAAGAAGCCATTGGAGATTATCACTTGCAGGATGGTTTCCTTTTTAAGGGGAATCAACTATGTGTTCCAAGGACTTCTCTAAGGGATTAGATCATTCAGGAGTATACATGCGAGTGGTCTTGCTGCTCATACAGGGCGAGATAAGACAATTCAAATGGTGGAAAGTAGATTTTTCTAGTGTCACATGAAGCGAGAAATAAGCAAGTTTGTTGAGCGATGTAAGATATGCTAAAGTGCGAAAGGAAGAGTTTAGAACACTGGTTTATACTCTTCATTGCCAATTCCAGAAAACATTTGGGAAGATCTTTCAATGGACTTTGTCCTTGGTCTTCCTCATACTCAACGACAAGTAGATTCTGTATTAGTGGTGGTTGATAGGTTCTCGAAAATGGCACATTTCATTCCTCATAGGAGAACTGTAGATGCAAGTAACATTGTTGAATTTTTCTTCCATGAGGTTGTGAAACTGCATGGCATTCCTCGAACAATTACCTTTGATGATGATGTCAAATTTGTAAGTCATTTTTGGAAGGTGTTGTGGAAGAGGTTTGATACTACTCTACAATTCAATAGCGCTTATCATCCTCAGACTGATGGGAAAAACTGAGGTGGTTAATAGAACATTGGGAGATATGGTTCGCTGCATTGCTGGAGATAAACCCAAGGAGTGGGATGTGGCACTCCCTCAATTGGAGTTTGCTTATAATAGCATGATGAATAGAACCACTAGCATGTCTCCATTTTCTATTGTATACACTAAAGTCCCTAATCACTCTGTTGATCTAATTGTGCTGCCTAAGCCACAAAGCAAAAATACTTTTGATATGGCTGATCGTATTATGCAACTGCATAAGGAAGTAAGGGAACGATTAGAAGAAGCAACAGCAAGCTATAAAGCTGCTACAAATCAACATTGTCGCAAGAAGCTCTTCAATGTTGGTGATCTAGTGATGATTCATCTAAGGAAGGAGAGGTTTTCTATGGGGACTTTCAACGAGCTGAAGGCAAATAAGATGGAACCATTTCGCATTAAGTATAAGGTTGGGGATAGTGCTTATGTCATAGATCTTCCACCGGAGTTGTAGATTTCCCCAACATTTAATGTTGCTGAGATTTTTGAATATTACCCATTGGATGAAGCTCCCGTTGAATTGGAAAACTCAGAGACGAGTTTTTCTAAAGGAGGGGAGAACTGATGCAGACAATGTAGTGTTGTTTGTTTTGCAAACAATGTTTTTTGTTTTGTTTAGTGAAAGTTTGGGCTTTTTTTGCAATTTGTTGAAAGTTTGTTATTGAGTCAGTTTTGATTTTGTTATTGGACAACTGTGTAAAAATGACATATAAAGCCTTTGTTTTTTTAGTAATGGAGTAGAATGCATTTTTGTGAAATTGTAGAGTGTTTTTCCTGAAGAATTTCTTCTTTCTCTAAGTTAGCTCAAATAAGCCATTTCTCATTTCTAGAAATATAGAGACTTTCTACATCACTAACTTATTCTTAATACTCTCCCTCAAGATGAAATATAGATATTATTTATTCCCATCTTACTAAGAAAAAGATGAAACTAAGTAGGATGTAAAGCCTTAGAGAGAAGATCTGCAAGCTGATGTTGTGTGAAGACATCAAAAAAACCTTTAGAGTGCCATTTTGTATATTCTCTCTAACAAAGTGACAATCTATTTCAATGTATTTAGTCTTCTCATGGAAGACCAGATTAGCTGCTATATGCATTGCAGCTTGATTATCACAATACAACAAACCAAAATCTTTGAGTAAAAAGAATAACCAAGCAATTTCACAAGTTTCATTGTTCATGACTCTATATTTTGCCTCTGCAAATGATCTTGAATCTCCAAATATCAAGGATTCTCCCAACAATACGAAAAAACTAGTCATAGACCTTCAAGAATTTAAGCACCTTCCCTAATATGAGTTTGCAAAACCTTTGATTTGCAACTCTAGATCTACTGGAAAGAAAATTCCTTGTCTTGGTGTTGCTTTCAAATACTGAATGACCCTTTTAGCAACATGAACGTACTTGTACCAAACATTTGGAGGAGAAAATTTGTCTTTCTCCTTCTTATGTCCGCATGGTTTGGTGTTTACCTAGAAGAGCATCGAGGAGAAAACACATTACATTTTGGATGTAATTAAAGATGTGAATGCCAAGCGCTTTACTTGGCACCATACAAGTATAGCTATAATAGTAATTGAATAATTGAACGTGAATCGCCAACTCTTGTTAATTTAAATTAATTGATATTTTTCTTTTATAGGAATCATTGGGTCTTCATAGTCCTTGATTTATTCAAGAATGAGTGTTGGTGGCTCGATCCATTACGGCAAAGTGCTCCAAACGAAGACATTAAAATTTTCATCAACGTGTAAGTAATAATTTAATTGTGGTATTTTAGTACATGTAATTATCATTAGTAATGAATATTTTGTATTTCATTCTATAGGGCCCATAGATTGGCCTTCAACTTTTTAGGGTGCACCAAAAAATCCAAAACTACATTTCACAAGATTAAGGTATCTAATATTGTATCTGTAACCAGTTGAAGTTTATTTTGGTTTGACTTGCTTGACTTTAGATCTCTCATTTTTTAACTTGTGTAGTGTCCAATGCAATTGTCTAGTACTGAATACGGGTACTATGTTCTATTATTCGTGGAAATGATCATTAGATAGAGGATCACCTAAGTTTCGGTACATGTATGTTTCTACTTAATTACTAATTAATTTTGTAATTTTTAATAGTTCGTGTATTGATTGTATAACTAATGCAGTGTTGTTTGGGTTTAGGGATTTTACAAGCACGACTCTATCTCCTAAGAGCATATTGATTAGATGTAGAAGCGTTGTACATAACATGTGTGATGGGCCTGGTTCGAGCAACAATAAGCGGCCAAGTCAATTTTATTTTTGTTATTAGTTTAATTAAGTGTTAGTTTTGCAGATTTAGGTTTATAGTTTATGTTATAGGTTAATTTTGTGTTTAGAATTTACATAACAGGTGCAAATTAGGTTATTTTTCAACTAAAATAAAATTTCTTGGAGCGTACTTGATTATGATGAATTGTATAGGAATGCCAGTGAATGTGAGTATTCCTACAATATGCCTAGGTGACTCGAGTTTATTAATTCTAACATGCATCACTTAATTATATTTTAGTGTTAACAAACTAGACTCGTTTATAAGGCATATTGTAGGAAAACTCACATTCACTGCCATTAATCTGTACAATTCATCGTGATCAAAAACTACTCCAACAAGTTTTAATTCAATTAAAAAACAACCTAATTTGCACCTGTAATGTAAATTCTACTGGTATACTGCTGGATTATGTTGTATTGTGGTATGTATTTGTGTATTGAAGCAGGTTTTAACAATTTTGAGGGAATCAAAATTCAAATTAAAAAAAAAAAAAAAAAAAAAAAACCCAAACATTTTAGTGGCAGTTTTGGCTTGGAACCGCCACTAAAAATGCGCAAATTACACATATTTTAGGTGCAGTTTTGTACTGGAACTGCCACTAAAATTTTGAAGCACCACTATAGTCGTCGACTTTTAGTGACACCCGCATACGCAGTAGTTTACGAACAGCCACTAAATGAGTTTTTTTAGTATAGTGAATATAGAAAGATTATGGAAGAAAATGAGGATTCCGTCGATCAAAACACCCAAAATTGCCAGAAAATGCGAGAGAAATTGTGAAGTTTGTCAGAGAAGAAGAATAGAAATAGGGGGGTCTGTGCGCAACCCCCCCTATATATAGGGAAATGGTGTCGGTTGTGAACCGACGCCAAAACCTCCCATCTCACATGAAATGCGCGTGCAATTTTAATGTTTTGGCATCAATTGGAAACCGACATCGTTTCCTCAACCGTAGCACGAAGTTGCTCCATGTTTTCGAAACGGCGTCGGTTTGTCTAAAACTAACACCAACACCTCTTTTTATATTTTTTATTTAATTGTGCTCTTATTTAATAGAAACAATAAGGATTTTTAACCGATTCATACCATTTCTTAAGTATTTTATCTACTTTGAGTAGTAGTGAGACAACTATAACTAACATCAATTAATAGAATATAAAATGACTAAACTACCCTCAATTAGC
>WUAT03473369.1:0-15897 GCA_010015005.3 Ulmus americana
ATCCGCTCTGCTACTCCATTTTGTTGTGGAGTGTATGCCACCGTGAGCTGCCTTTTGATACCTTCTTGTTGACAGAAGTTATCAAATTCATCACTGGTATATTCTCCTCCATTGTCCGTCCTTAAACACTTGATCTTCTTCTCAGATTCAAGCTTCACTCGCGCTATAAATATTTTAAAAACTGGAAATACGTCCGCCTTCCTCTTGATTGGATACACCCAATATCTCCTGGAGTAATCGTTAATAAAAGACACAGAGTATTTTGCTCCTCCTAGGGATAAAAATGGTGCTTGCCAAACGTTAGAATGAATCAGATCTAAGATAGCTTTGCTTCTAGCAGAAGAACTGCTGAACTTCAATATGTGCTGCTTACTAGTAACACAGTGCTCACAAAAGGGTAATGAAACCTTTTTAAGCCTTGGAAGAAGCTTTTGTTTCGCAAAAATCTTCAAACCTCATTCCGATATGTGGCCAAGCTTACAGTGCCACATCATTGTTAATTCTTCTGCCAAACTTTTCATCACAGTGGATGCTTCTCCTTCTTGTTGTGTTTATCCTTTAATCATGTACAAATTTGTAGCTATCTTTTCCGCTTTCATAATTACAAGCGTGCCTTTAACTATTTTCATGATTCCATCTTTAATATGGGTTTTACACCCACTATTATCTAATTGTCCCAAAGACAATAGATTTTTCTTCAGGCCCTTCACATGTCTTACCTCCTGGATGGTACAAATCGTACCATTATACATCTTCAATTTGATGGTATCAATACCAGCAATCTCCAAGGCATGATCGTTTCCCATGAACACAAATCCTCCTGAGATAGGTTCATATTGATGGAATCATTCTCTCCGGGGAGTCATATGTCATGTTGCTATTAAGTCCATAAGCTAGATATCAGCGAATCTTCTTCTGTCTTCAATTACTGTTGTTCCCTCACTGTATAAAATTTCACCATCATCTGAGGTGCTTGCTACACAACCCTGAGCTTTTGACGACTCAGGACCTTTTCTTTGGCTTCTTCGTTCTTCTTGAGATGCCAACACTCCCTTTTGTAGTGCCCTTTCTTGCCACAGTGATAGCACTTGACATTCTTCTTACTTTTGGATTTTGATCTACTCTGATTTTGACTCCCACTGGGGCCACGTTCCATTGATCTCCCTCTCGTTATTGTCAAAGCTTCGGCTTGCTGTGAGCCTTACAGTTTATCTTCTTTGCTCTTGCGCCGACGTTCTTCTTCAAGACCGCAATTGCAATATCATCGAAGACTAGAATCTCAATGTTGTTGGTTAAGTTGATGATGAGTTAATCATACAAATCAGGTAGACTTTGAAGTAGAATTTCAGCACGTTCACCCGTCTCTATGTTATGCCCCATTGCTGTGAGCTGTGAAAATAAGGTGTTGAGGGTGTTGATGTGGTCAGTCACCATAGTTGACTCTATCATCTGAAGGGTGTAAAGTTTTCTCTTTAAGAAGATTTTGTTGTGTAGTGATTTGGCCTTGAACAATTTTGTCAAAGTATCCCATATCTCTTTTGTTGTCTTTTTCTCCGCCACACTTGACAATACTCCATCTAGTGCTAGGTGTAGATTAGCAATAGCATTGCCATCTATCTCGTTCCACTTGCTGTCATCAATGATCTCCTCAAGCCTTTCTCCAATTACCGCCAAGCAGTTATCTTTCCTCAAAACTACTTTTATTCTCATTTTCCACAATGATAAATTATTCCCTTTGAACTTTTCTATTTCGTACTTCATCAACATTATTGAAGATGCCTCATTTTCACTAACTGGATCTGACTGTAGCACGAAAACCAGCTATAAACTTGGTGCTCTGATACCACTGTTAGGCCGTTGTGGTACGGGACACACAATTACAACTAAAGTAGAAATGAGAAAAATGAAATAATAATGAACACCAAATTTTAAGTGGAAAAAACTCCAAACTAATTGGAACAAAAAATCACGGGCAAATTATAGAAGGATTTCACTATTACAAAAGGATTACGACAATTTCTCTCTAGTAAAATGAGAGCACAATTGACAATACTCTCTCTTATAATAAGAGAAAATACACTCTAAAGGAAATATAATATTTAGGAGAAAATCTCACATTTTTCTCTCTAAAACTCTCTCTCTTTTTGCACTCAAAATGGGATTCTTGGTTGGTTGGTGGGATGGATTCTGGTGATCAAAAATAGCCTATATATAGGCATAAAAGAACTTGGTCTCCACGTTGGGCATATTGCCCAAATCAAGCTTGGTGCCCAAGTTGAGCCTTCTCCCCAAGAAAACTTAGTCCCCAAACAATTGATCAATATGAAGCCACATGTCTTGACAAAAAAAGTGACTTTACCGTCACATAGGGGCCAACTAAAGAGCCTTCTTCCTCTCCTGGACTAGGTTTTATTGCGACTAGTCATTGTGAGTGAGATTAAAATCTATTGGTTAATGGTTTTTAAGCCTATAAATGTTCAACTCCATCCTGCTTAGATGTGTTAGGGCTAGTTTGGCTTGTGCTTTTAAAAGAAAATACTATTGAATTGTACTGGAGAAATAAGTTTCTTCAAAATAAAGTAGCTGGATATTTGGTAAACTGTATTTTAAAAGTATTGTGAACTCTAAAACAGTTTAATAGTATTTGGTAAACTGAAAACTAAAAGTGTTATGAATGCTTAAAAATATAAAAATATTCTTAACTTATATATTTGTTAGTACAGTGTGCATTTCTTTAATTTTATTTCAAATAAAAATTCAATATATTAAGTTTTTATATATTTTTTATTTTCCTATTAGTTGTCAAAACAAAATTATAGATTTTAAGAAGAAAAAAAATCATTTTTTGATATACTATTTTTGTAATAAAAAGGACCATATAACTATTAATAATAAAATAGACAATTAATTAAAAAATATATATTCAAAATTAAAGAAAATGATAGGAAAATAATTATATATTTTTTTGGTAAACAATAGAAAAAAGAAATGTTAAATAACTAAATAAAATAAAATGTGATATTGAATTAAAAAATATCAACAAAAAAAAAATTGATATAATAGTTATATATAAGAATTTTTTTTTTTTGGGTAAATGAGTTGTTAAAAAAATAAAAAATAAAAGAAGTTATATATAGGATTGTTTGTCTTTTAGTGATTGGACAGCAAGTTCAAAAGCAAGCCAAATATTACTTTCAACTTTTATCTTGTAAAACCAAAGCACTTATAACTAAAGTGCTTATTTTAGTATTTACCAAACACTAAATTAGAATTTCTACTTATTGTTACAGCAATGCAGGGCTCAATCACAACCCCAAACGGGCCTTAGTTTCATTTGTTCACTTCTCTCAAGTATTTTGCACAACATAACACAACTGTAGCCAAGCACCCAAGATCCCATTTCCCAGTATGGTGGCCGTCACCTAAACGATTGAACCCACCTCCTTCGTGGCCCCGCTGCCCTCTGAACCTCAGCCTGAATTAGTCTTGAACTTGCTGCATCATTAGAGATGTCAATTTTGTCCGCAGAATTGGGTATCTGCAAATACTCAATTTGTTTAGATAAGGTATTATTTGTGTAAGTCAAATTTTGTTCGGACACAAATTTAAATTATGAAATTTGATCTGGATTTGAGTTGGGTACGGATCTGTTAAATTATCCGTTTACTCAACCTATTTACTTACTATTTCATTCATCCAATTGACAAAACTCTCACCGATAATTGTGGAACTTGAAAAGCTACTTGGGATAGAGGAAACACATTGTTAGTATGTCAAAGTACGACCTGCCTAAGCTCTCACTTACTTACTAATAATCTTACTTAGAGCTTTAAAAATTTCAAGATAAACTTTTCTTTCTTTGAAAGGTTTCTAAACCCCTTTGGAATTTACTTTCAAAACTCGTTATGGAAATAAAACTCAATTTTCTTTAAAACCTTAGAAAACCACTTTTAAAATGTTAAATAATTTATAAATAATTTACTTAAAATTCATAGCGATTTAAAACTTAAATCGTTTAGTTTCGAAAATAGTTTTTGAGTTTGTTAAGCAAACCATGCAGCAAAATATAATAATTTTCTAAATATTACAGTCCATATGTACAATAACTAAAAACTTAAAAATAAATAGCTAAAAGAGTTGAAGATTTACTATGCTAGCTAAAAACTTGTCAGGTGGCAGCTACTTTCCCACGTCTTCCCCATCATTCAGCACCAGCTCGTATACATCCATCACGTCAGGATTACAGGGGTTGCTTATCTGCCAAATCTACAATACAAACTATGTGAGCTTTAAACCCAGTAAGTACAGCATAATAACTCACAAAATGATTTTTATGCAATGTAAGAAAATTACTCTAAAACTTTTCTTGTTTTTCAAAACTCATTTTTCTTGGGTTTCAAATTCATTTTTATAGGCCATGTGCCAATACCCTTGCGCGCATTCGCGAGGAGTCAGGGGGAGCGACCCATCTGAACTTCCACACGTTTTAGAAATTTACACTAGGTTCTCCTAACTAGCAGAGATAACCTCTACTATTGAGAGGCCGGGTATAACACATATAAACTAAAACTTTCTTCTTTTCTTAAAATTTTTCTTTTGGAGCCCGTATAAAAATCAAGGCTCCTAACTATGTTTGCAAAAATCATTAAATAATAAATTTTACTCAAATGCAAACATTTTACATATGAATGATGCAAAACTCTTTAAAATTCCAGAGATACAAATCCATGCACGCAATTCTGCACTAGATATCAAACACATTCAATCAACACATAACCTAGGTGTCTCTCAGGTGAGACGAGCATACAAAATCACAACAGCATTTCAAAATCGTATGTGTTGTAGGTGAGACTGTACTTATAGTTTTGCAGTGCTAATTCTAACTTCTCGTTACTACTGAAAAGTTCACTTTCCTGCTAAAAATATTCTCTCATTAGAATATTTTTATCACATTTTCTAAAATTTCACTAAATAATATAAAGGCTTTTTGGCACAAATGGTCCCTAAACTATGCGTAAAATGGCAATTCAGTCCCTAAACAATTTTTTCTCACAATTAGTCCCTGAACTAATGTAAATTGTAGCTCTGTTAGTCCTTTGACTTAACTCCGTTCAATTGGACAGAGCTAAAATAACATAACAGACCAACCGACGTCTTTGAGATTGACAATTGAGAGTTTCATAGGGATCTACGCTACTGTCCAATTCTTTGCTGGAATCGGAGAGTCCTCGCCGTCCGATCTCCACCACATTGTCTTCCGGATCTAACTCGCCGACCAAAATCTCCGTCTCACCTGATCCCATTTCGGCGTCTCCTGATTCTTCTTGGGATTCAGGTACGTCTGAAGCTCGTACCGGAGTTTGAATTCGCTTCAATGGTGTTTCTTTAGGTTTTGGATTTGTGTATGGTTCTAGTGTTTGTGTTTTGTCAGGTCAGATTTAGAATTATGAGATAATTCTGATACTTCTGTTTGGTTGCTGAGAAAACTGAAAGTAGCTGTGGGAAAATTGTTATTATGAGTCTTGTGGTCCTTTTTGGATTTTTTTTTTTTTTTTGATAATAGAAAGTAAAAAGAAAGTGAAAATGGATGAAATTTGTTGGGGTTAAGTCAGAATTGCGCAAACCCGAAATATTTGAATCATTGTATGTGTTTAATTTCTGCTGCTTTGCTCTTGAGCCTTCACAAGGAACTGAGAAACTTGAGGTATAGTTGGATGTAATTGGCTTTTGATTTCTTATGTTCTTAATTTCGATTTCAATAACAGCTATTTTGCTATTTACATTCTTAGTTTGAAGCTCTGGCAAAATAATCGTTTTCATGGACTCCTGGAATTATTTTAATTTCAAGGAGCTGGTGTTGAAAGTTGTAATCAAATCATTTGAATTAGTGATTTTTCTACTGAATTATTTGAAACTGCTAAACTTTATGTTTTATTGGCTGAAATGGATTAGTTCATAACTTAACAATGAAATAAGAGATATTGAACGAAATGGCTTAATTCTTGAGTTGATATCGAACAACGAATATAAATAGGTGTAATTAAAATGCCAAGGAAGACCTTAAGGGATGTTTAATTTAAGTAATTAAAGAACTTTGAACAGCCAAAAGTTTCTCCATTGTCTTTGAGTTCAGCCTAGTATTCTTTTCTTGCCCTTTTTTCCTTTTCCCTTTTCTTTTTGACCACGCTCGAAATTCTAACAGTCTATCATTAGTTTACGAAGAACTGTATGCAAAGCAATTTCAATTCAAAGTGCAGTTTTTTTTACATTTACTTTCGTACGACAATAAACTATGTAAGATTACTCTTTTATCAAGTCAAATGTTAAGTGATTTGATATAATGGATTTGAGTGCCTGCATGCAGAAACCTGCTATGGTAGCAGAAGAGATTAAGACAGATATGGATGCCGGAAATTGGCTTTCAGCACTGTCATATGACCAGTGGGTAGCACTCCCTGTATATGGTCCACGACCATCAGCTCGCTACAAGGTATTTTTGCAAAACTTTTATAATCACAAGTTTTTGCACAATTAATGTAATTCTTTAAATGAAAGCAATTTGTTCATTGATGGTGCTTATCATGCTGATTGTTGTTTTTCACTGTAGCATGCAGCTGCAGTGGTTGATGAGAAACTATATATTACTGGTGGAAGTCGTAATGGTCGCTACCTATCTGATGTTCAGGTATGGAACAGAGTTATCTACTAATGAATTTCAAAGTCTGTTATTGTATGTCATATGATACTAGGCAATCTTTGCAGGTCTTTGACTTTAGGAAATTGGAATGGTCCAATGTAAAATTGAAGCCAAATTCTGATAAGCTCGAAGAGAGTGAGTCCCTGGAAGTTCTTTCACCCATCTCTGGTCACAACATGGTAAGAGCTCACTTATAATTCATCCTATGTTTTTTTCTGTCTTTTATAGTGGTTCAAATTGGTTACTTCTAGAAACTTAGATTATTGTTTATTCTTGGCAGATTAGGTGGGGAAACAAACTTCTTCTCCTTGGTGGGCTCTCAAAGAAATTGTCTGATGAAATAACAGGTTTGTTAATTAAAGATAATTTGTTTCTATGTAAGAGGTTATGTTATTGTCTCCCAGAAGTTTTTGAATCTTATGCCACATAAATTTTGTAGTTTGGTTCATGGATCTGGAAACACATATTTGTGGCATCATGGAGACCTCTGGAAAAGCTCCGGTAATCGACTGACTTTACTGATGGTTCCTTGTCATCTAGTACTGTGTTTTCTTGCTTCATTTTGAAACTAGAAGTATACTTTCTCTCCCTGTAATATGTTCCATTTTCCTTTGTCTATTTAGGCCTGTCAAGAATGATTTCCGTACGTGTGCATTTTGCATGAAATCAAATTTTATCTTCTTTTTGCCCTTGATTTCATGTGCATGTTCTGTCTTCATTTATATGGCAAAATATACTGGACTGAACCTGGGGTGTAAACCTTTCCAAAAAAAAAAAAAAAACTTGGGGTGTAAGAGTAAGGCAATCCAAGTCAAACATGGTGTAAGTGAAATGGACCAAACCCAAAAGGTCCATGCGTAATTCTAATTTCTTAAGTTAGTTTCCTGTTCATATGGAGAATAATAAATATATATATATATATATATTTTTTGCCGTACTTGACTTCACTATATGCTCATGGAGTACATTTCAGGTACCTCGTGGGGGCCAGTCCACAACTTTGGTTGGCTCTAGGCTTATAGTTTTTGGCGGAGAAGACAGGAGCAGAAGACTGTTGAATGATGTCAATGTTCTCGATTTGGAGACAATGACTTGGGATGTGTTGGAAACAACGTAAGCATCTACTTTACTACTTTGAGCAATGACTTGTACTCTTTTGGAAGAGTTCTAGACCGCTTTTTTGTGTATGATAGGCAGACGCCTCCAGCTCCTAGATTTGATCACACAGCTGCGGTTCATGGAGACCGTTATCTTTTAATATTTGGAGGTTGCTCTCATGCTAGTTTCTTCAATGATCTTCATGTGTTGGATTTGCAATCAGTAAGTTTTTCTTTTTCTTCTTCTTTGCTGCCAGTCATGTTGTGATTTCTTTTACATTTACCATTTTCAGTGACTTGAGGCTTGAATTTATCATATGTTTACAACTTTTTTCCTATGTAATACTTTACCATTTTCCTTATTTCTCACAATTTGGCATGACGAGGCTTTCCTATTTTGCAGATGGAGTGGTCCCAACCACAAACTTTAGGTGATTTAGTGACTCCTAGGGCAGGTCATGCTGGTATAACTATTGATGAAAATTGGTATATAGTTGGTGGTGGAGATAATAGTAATGGTACGCGTATGCATGATAATATATATTAGTCTTTCCTCATCTTGCATGTGTTTTTATTTATTTATTTTATCATCTCTGGTTCCTTGTATGATACCGACTGAATGAATACTTGTTTACAGGTTGCCCAGAAACCCTTGTGCTAGATATGTCTAAGCTTGTTTGGTCAGTGTTCACAAGTGTCAAGCAAAGGGATCCCCTTGCTAGCGAGGTCAGTACTTTGTTCTTTTCTCATTCATGTATTTCGAGCTATTTGAGGTTCATCTACTTGCCCCTTTATGAAACCTCGTTTTGTCATTTTTGTGTGTGTAGGCGAGCTAAATATGGCTTCGTAATTCTTTTACCATCCTTTTTCATCAGTTGGATGTCACCTTAAGCCCCCTTCCTTATTCCAAAATGTCACTTGACAACCCTTTTTTGGCCTCTTAATTCTGAAACCAATGGAATACCTGTAATATAGTTTATTTTCTCTTCTGCTTTCATTCTCGTCATATATTACTTTCTTTTTGTTTTTTGAGCATTTTTTTATGTAATACATCTCATGGCATGGATGAATATATCCCGATATATCCAGCGAAATATCTATTTTGCAAGGGTGCGATATCGATATCGATATTTCCATAATTTTAAGATAATAATTTTCATTTCTTCTTTTATTTTTTTTGCGATTATCAATATCGATATCGATATTTCCTCCGTTATTTCCATAAATTCATACTTGCGATATTTCCGTTAGTTGCGATATTTTAATCCTTGTCTCATGGTCTCTGTATTCTGTTTCTTGAACTATTCATCTATCAGAGTCGAAAAGTAGTTGTGTGATATGTTAAAGGTTTTCATTTTCAACGTATTTGCATGTTCTTTAGAATCACACCATATTCGTCAATAAGTAATCTATGAATATGTTCATTCATCAGTGATTTATAAATCTAAATTTGGAAATAGGGACTCAGTGGCTGCTCAGTCTTAATTGAAGGGCACAAGCATTTGGTTGCCTTTGGTGGTTACAATGGAAAATATAGTAATGAGGTAACTTTATATTCCGTTGCAGTTCATACTTATTTAAAAGTTCGGCCAAGAATATTTGTTACCTGTACATACTAAATGGTTGTATGTGCTCCGTGGAGGTGGCATGCTCATTTCACATATTATATTATGCAATTTGACTAAATATAAAGCCAAAGTGGAAGAATATCCAGCTAGGGGAAGAGCAGCAGGAAACATACATGGTTATTGAAAGATTTATTTTCTTTAGTTTTGGTGCAGTTTGCCTTGTTATCTGATTTTGTTGTTTGGTATGTTCGCCTGCTCTTTCCTTTTAGGTTTTTGTTTTGAGACCCAAACCAACGGATATATCACGGCCCAAGATTTTGCAATCACCAGCAGCGGCTGCAGCTGCAGCTTCGGTTACTGCTGCATATGCCTTGAGCAGAACAGATAAATTGAATTCCCCAGGGAGAGAGTCAAATTCCAAGGGAGTTCAAACTAACCTTCCCAAAAATGATGTCACAGTAGAAATCGAGGCAATTAGAAAAGAAAAAACTGTATTGGAATTGTCAGTTGCAGAAGCCAGCACAGAAAATTCTAAGCTGAGAGGAGCGATTGAAGAACTCCATGGTACTCATGCTGAGCTGTCCAAGGTATTCTTCTGATAAATTACTAGCAAAAGGTGAAACTGTGTTAGCTAGTCAGATGTAAAAATTTCAGTTTCAATTGCATTCTTTCAGGAACTCCATTCAGTTCAGGGACAACTGGTATCTGAGAGATCAAGATGCTTCAAACTAGAGGTTTCTGTTACTTTCGTTTTCTCTTTTGTAACTTCTGTTTTTTGGTCATTATATTGATGCTTTTCTCTGGTTAATACAAAGTTTAGTAATGTGGATTTTAAAATTTCAATTTCAAAAATGTGATCTCTCTAGGCACAAATCACCGAATTACAAAAGATACTGGAATCATTGCCATCCATAGAGGATGAAGTACAGGCACTTCGGAGACAAAAGTCTGAATTTGAACGTGATACTGATCTCTCTTCGGCTGCTACTCAGAGGCAAGGTTCTGGTGGTGTTTGGCGGTGGATTGCTGGCAGTAATGAATGAGGCAACATTCAATTCTTTTTTAGGGGACAAATATATACTATACCATTTAGTTCTAAAGCAGTTGCATGTTCTTTTTCCCTTCATTCTTTTTGCCATCTGTTCTGTGACTATTGAAAATTGCATAACAGGTCTTGGATTTATTTGATTTGGTGATATACAAATTTTTTTTTCAGTTCCTAAGATTCGTTGGAGTCTTTCTATGATAGTTCATTTTTGTGTATATATATTGCTGTGTGAAGTTTTGGTTATTCAGCTGTGGAATATACTAAACATGCACAATACACACACGCATGTAGAAACTTATGGGCTTCAACTCATACTCAAAAGCTAGCTCAAGAGTTGAGAATTGTCCCAAGTTTATATACTTAGCCAAAGGTCTATTCTCAGCCAACATGAGATTATCTCCTTAATGACAGACATAAAAGTTGTCTATTTTCGTTTTAGAAGTTACATCATAATAATAGTGTTCGGGTTGGGCTTATTTACATTACAATAAGATGCAGAAACAGATGTAACACAAAAAATTGACAATAAAAAGAGTACAAACACAATTGTAATGATACAAAAAAGAAATCTGAAGAATTGGTATTCCATCTTTTGGGGAGGTAGAGGTTGTTGGCTTGCATATAACGTCTATTTCTTTGACAGTATCCTTTATAAGCAAGATTTTATAACTAAGTTGTGTTTGCTTAGCAAAAGCAGCTCATTTCTGTGGGTTTTAACTGTAGCTGACCTCGGAATAGCATTGACGAAATTAACCTTTTCAACGTTCTTATTTTCATCCCCCTGAAAATTTCCCAAAAATGAGACAAAAGCTGATAAAAGAAACTTTCTATTGAATGACTTAACAAGAAGTAAAAAAGTGAAGAGGTAGGATTGACCTGGTTTGCAATGAATTGAATAACTTGGTCTTCAGTGAGCCAGAGTTTACTGCTCTCACCAGGTATGCCACTGTTGCTTGTCCTGCTTCATCTTCAACTCTGCAATATTTCGATCTGTTAAATGCATATCTATATGTGTTTGTATGTGTGAGAGAGAGAGAAAGAGACTTGGAAAACATAAGGTATAACTGCAGCATCAAGAATCTGAGAATGACTTAGAAGTATTGCTTCCAATTCAGCTGGAGTCACCTGAAACCACATCAAAACTACATAATTTAGATAGTTTTAAGACTTGTATTACAATTTACAACGTAGGATAGATGCAAACAATTCTTTCAAAGTCGCAACAGATAGGTCAAGGTGCACGCTAGCATAATTTTGTTGGTTTCTTGCTAAACAATCAATAATGGCGTTACAATATCTGTGTCAATTACCTCATAATGATCATGCTTGATCCGGTTTTCAATCCGATCAACAATGTAAATAAATCCATCTTCATCAAAATAACAAAGATTGCCAGTTCTCAACCAGCCATCACAACCAATGCCTCCATTTCCTGCTAACACATCTCCAAAATACCCTTTCATATTCATACTACTCTTCAGCCAAATCTCTCCTTTTCTATATGGCTGCAAAGCTTCCCCAGTTTCAACACCCACAACCCGAGCCGAGACCCCCAGCAGCAACATTCCAGACGATCCTGGATGAGCCTTAGCTTCATCATCAGAACACAAGCAAGTAGCTGCACCGCAGCTTTCTGTTAGCTGATACCGCTGCTTGAGCTCCATCCATGGAAACCTTTCCCCAAAGGCCAAACCCACCTCTTTGCTCAACTTTCCACCTCCTGAAAGTACTCTTTTAAGCGAAGATAACTTCAACCCATTAAAGCTTGTAGATTTCACCATCTCAACGATCATGGATGGGGTTGAAGGTAAGTCTGTAATTTTGTGAATTTGAACTGCATCAACCATGGCTTCCAATTCAAACTTCTCCATCAACAGTGTCTTAACTTCTATACAGGGCAAACCGAGCACGAAGAAGACAAATCTGTAGACATGAAACATGGGAAGCATGCACAAGAAAACATCATCTCGATGCGAAGCTTCTTTCATGCTCCATTTCAAGAGTGTTATAGAAGAGACAAAGTTTCCATGAGTTAAACAAACACCTTTGCTCTGCCCAGTAGTACCAGAAGTATATAATATGGCTGCAATGTCTGTTTGAGCAATTTGGGCACGAGAGAAAACCAATGGTTCATGGTGTTCAATCAACTCTTCCACAGAAAAATTTGTCGAACACCTCGTCAGAACGACAGGCATCCCAGTTGAGTTCAATTTTTCCACCAGTTCAGGCTCTGAAATGGCAAGTTTTGCACCAGTTTCTCTAACTTGTTTGGAGATTTCTTGCTTGGTTTTGAGTAGGTCAGAAGTTGTTAATATTGCCCCAATTGATAACACAACCAAGCACATAATTGGGTATAGAAGTGTGTTTTGGGACAAGATTAAAACCACATCTCCTTTTTGGATTCCTAGCTCTTTGTACAAAGCTGAGGCTAGTGATCCAACTGATTGGTGAAGCTCATAGTATGTGATTGTTTGGTTAGTAGAAGAGTCTATAAATGCCACTTTTGAAATGGTTTGTTCTTTGTTGGGGAAATGAGAGAGCACAAATGAGGCAATGTTAAGGTCAGTTCTTGTGGGAATTTTGTGGTTTTGGTCAAGTTCAAGAAGGGAATGGTCAGTTTTGGTGAAGTGATCGAAACCACCTTTTTGAGATTTCATTTAGTTTGGTTTATTGGTGTAAAAAATTGTTTTTGGTTTAGAATGAAGACGTAATATTGTGTGTAAATGGGGTATTGTTTTCATGGGATTTATATACAAGAAGATGGTAAAATTGCATCATAATTATGTCATGAACATTAACTAAAAGGAAATTATTGTTACTAATTCTTTATATTTCAAATCTTTATCAATGTATTCTTTTTAATGAATTTTCATTCAAAATTAGATTTTTATAATTTAGTTAATAAATTATGAATACAAATATAATAATTAAATTATAATAGCATTATGGTTTTTTAACCTCTTAATTTTTACAAAATTTTTTAAATTCAAAGAATTTCTATGATGCATACCAAATAACATATAGATTTTCATGCAAATAAAAAAATAAAATAAAAAATGCAGGAAAATTTATTGATATTTTCTCTTTTTTGACCTTTAGAAATTTTGATTAGGTTGTTTTGATATAATGCTAGCTAAACTAATTATTAACTAGCAAGATTTTGTTAACCAATTGAAGAGAAATATTACATGCTTATGAAACAGCTGTTTGATAAAAAATAAAATTAAAGTTTACTATTACTTTAATAGATTTCTTGTCGCGTGCACTTAGCTATTAAAAACTCAAAATATATGTTGCTTTCATATGGTTAAAAGGTTTTCACAAATGCTATTTTACGTGCAAAAACATTTACCTTCACTTGGATTAATTCTCCCCAATAATTGGATAATTAAAAAATAATAACAAAAAAAAAAAATTAGCACAATTTATTCCTTGTTACTATTTTAGCATTTTAATTAGTTCATTTTTAAATGAAATAGCACAAATATTCCCATGCACGGTTGGTCATCATTAAATATATTAGCACGAACAAGTAAAAATATGAAATGTGGCATAATGATCCCACACTTTAAAATAGAAAAATATTAATATATTATTATTTTATTAAAAAATTTCTAAAATAAATTATGGGCTCGTTTGAGACCTTTTTGAAAAATTTCAGATCCTATCATGTTTGGTAAAAATCTATTCTTTTTCTTATTCTAACTACTATCATATCCTATTTTATTCTATTACACATGGGATCTCCATTGCCTTTTCATCATGTCCTAACATATTCTATCCTATTACACATGTGGAGAAAATATTAGTTAGACAAACACTCTTTCTACGTAATCAAACATTGTTAATTTCTTTTTTTCTTAAGAACTTGATTCATCTGTAAGTTTTGAGATTTCTCTATAAATCCCGCGCCCATTCATATAATGCATAAGAGCTTATAGACTGAGCTCCAACGACATAGGCAAATTGTCAAATTCCAAGATAAATGTGCACCTTCAATTTATCGAAATTGAAACCTCAAGAATCCAAGAAAGAACACAAAGAGGATTTAAAAAAAAAAAAATACTCTGGACCGTTGGAGGAATGAAATAAGAAGGGAAGAGTGAGAAAAATAAAAAATAATAATTTTATATTTAAAAATTTTAATAAAATAATATATATTAATTTTTTATTTTAAATCGAAGACCTGCTATGCCACATGTCAAATTTCTATTCATCATGTGTCAATATATTTGACGGTGTTTGTCTAAAGAGCTAATTGTGCTAACATTTACAAAAGTATGTATAAAATATCGCAATATATCGTGAGGAATATCGGATTTACAAAGGGGTGCGATATGAAAAGTATACGTACATAAATATCTTTCGGAATAATATTGTGAAATATCACGATGTATTACATGAAATGACGCAAAATATTGATATCATGAGGGTAAATATCACACTATATATTTCAAAGTCATAATATAAAATAAAATAAGATTGCTTATATACTTTTCGTATTGTTTTCTCAAATAATGCAAAGTAAGTTGTATTAGTTTTAGTTTTGATTACAAGTTTTATTTTATTTGTATGTTTTGTGTTATATATTATTATATTAGATGTATTAAGAAATAAAGTTTAGACTTTTAGATGCAATTACCTCCCAAAGTTTATGCGAATTTGCAAGTTACCATATTTAGAAATTGATTCAAATATATCTTGAACTTACATTTCATTTGCATTTTTAATAGAATTGGCAACATAGACCCTATTTTCGTCCATTTTTTTCATCTCAATGAGTCACATATGACAAGTAGGTCAGAGGTATTTTTGAAAAGCCAAACATATTTTCTTTTTTTTTTTCCACTAAAAGAATAATTGGCAATACCAACGACATTTAGTCCTCGTTTGGCATTTTTCAGTACAGTGACTCGATAGAGACGACAAAATGTTGTCGCTATAACTAAGTTGTCGTCTCTATAGAATTTACTGGTTCGGGACAAAATGTTGGTGCACTTTTCGTTTTTCCCGGGAACACTATGCCGTCACTATAACTAATCATGTTGTCACTATAGATTCAAAGTTCATTGCACTTTTTGTTGTATTTTGAAGGGGAAAAAGTAGATCTTTATTTTCCCGCAAAATCTTTTAGCGATGACAAACCAAATAATTCGCTACTATAAGTTTTGTGATTTTGAGGAAAAAAAATGCACTTTTATTTTCCCACACAACTCTATAGTGATGACAAATAAAAATATCTTGCCTATAGTGAAGATCTTTTAATTCTATAGTGGCGACACTTACAAAAAATGCAGAACTTCTTCTTTTTCCCCATTTCTCCTCCCTGTTTCTCATTGTCGTCGTTGTCCGGACCACTGCCACTCATCACCAATCGCCCCCAAGCTATATTGGTAACTTTTGATTTCATTTGCTTTGGATTTTAGTAGTTTTACACTAATATTAAAAGTGGATTTTGGGAATGTCTTTGTGTAGATTAGTTTTGTG
>WUAT03473478.1:0-15897 GCA_010015005.3 Ulmus americana
TATATAAAGACAATTCAATGCCCGAGCCGACATATTAGCGAAGGGAACAACTTATGGTAAATATGAGAAGAAAAAAGAGATAACTACCGGAGAACTTATCAGTCAAATGTCCATATGATTAAGGTCGAAAGAGAAGACGAAAGCACTACGACAGAAGGATGCTAGATAAAAGCTATCATAGACTACTTGGAAAACTCTAAATTGCCTGAGAATAAAAGTGATGCTAGGAAGCTAAGATTGAAAGCTTCAAGATACATTCTAGTAGGAGGAGTTTTTTTGAAAGTTGTTCTCTGAACCTCTGTTGTGATGCATGTCAAGGGAAGAGTTTCAGATAATCCTTCGTACAATATATTTCGGAGTATGTGGCAACAATTTCGGAGGAAGAAGTTTGGCCTACAAGGCAATAACCGTTGGATACTATTGGCCCTATATGATGCAAGATGCTAAAGATTATGACATGAAATGTAAGAAATGCCAAAAGCACGGACCATTGATTCATCAACATTCAAAACCTTATCATTCGGGTGTCATTCCATGGCCATTTGTGAAGTGGGGATTAGATATAATTAAAAAATTGCCAATAGCGAAAGGGGGAAATACTTCATCCTCCTCACGACAGATTATTTTACCAATTGGGTTGAGGATGAAACATATTCCAATGTAACGACAAATGATGTGATTAGCTTTATTTGGAAGTTCATAATTTGTCAGTTCGGAATGCCCAAATTCTTGGTGATGGGTGATGGAACTTAATTTAACAATGCCAAGGTGGAAATCTTTTGTGAGATGTAAAGAATCAAGGTGAATTACTCTCTAGTGTATTATCTTCAAACCAATGGAATGGCAAAAGCAACCAATAAAATAATTGTTGGAAATTTGATGAAGAATTTAGAAGATAAGAGAGGGGCTTGGTTGGAGGAGCTTCCGAAGGTTCTTTGGGTGCAGCGAACAGAAAAAAAAGGGCAATGGATGAATCACCATTTGCTTTGGTATTTGGGATAGAGGCAGTACTTCCAACGGAAGCTAGATTACCAACTTTGACTACTTTAGTTGTTGAGAGTGCAGAAGAAAATCAAAGACAATTGGAAAAGAATTTGAATTTGCTTGAGGAGGTTCAAGAGTGTGCCTAAATAAGAATGGTCGTGTATCAACATAAAGCTAGGGCATTTTATGATCAAAAGGCAAAAGTTTGACAATTTTACAAGGGAGAATGGGTGCTCTAACGGATCCCATAGGTTATCCAGAAAGGTAAATTCAGTGAGCAATTGGAAGGTCCATTTGAGATAAAGGAAATACTGGGAAAGGAACGTATAAGCTGATAAATCTGAGTAATGTGAAGGAAGTCCCTCGGAACTGGAATGCAATGTTTCTGAAGAAGTATTTCATTTGATGTAAATTTTCAAGGGGAGCTATACTCTTTTCCTATGGTTCATTTTTGTCCCATTGGATTTTCCGGAAATAAGGTTTAATGAGGCAACAATTGAGGATTTTTCATCCCGACCCCTATGTACTTTTCAAGTAATGAATGAAAAAGATTTTTTAATCTCAATTATTTCATGCTGAGTAAAATTTTCGCGAAAATGAAGGATGAATATCCTTCTATGACTTTAAAAAATTAAGAGAAGGCCGAGATTGGGAGGTCACTTCTCAGGGATTAAATCCTTTGTAAACATGAGAAGGTTGAGACCAAGAGGTCCCTTCTTGAAGGATTTAAGTCTACAAACAATTAAGAGAAGGCCAAGATCGAGAGTTTGCTTCTCAGGATTTAAATCCTTCATAAACATAAGAAGGTTGAGACCAAGAGGTCCCTTCTCGAAGGATTTAAGTCCACAAACAATTAAGAAAAGGTTGATACCGGGTGCTCGCTTCTCAGGATTTAAATGCTTCGTAAACATGATAAGGTTGAGACCAAAGAGGTCCCTTCTCAAAGGATTTAAGTCCACAATCAATTAAGAGAAGGCCGAGATTGGGTGGTCTCTTCTCAAGATTCAAATCCTTCGTTAAACTGGAAGGGTGAGACCGGGCAGTCCCTTCTAGAAGGATTTAGATTAATGGTTACCAAAATAAGGTTGAGAACAAGAGGCCCCTTGCCATGATTCAAATCCTTTGGGAAGCTAGAAGGATAAGGCCAGGTGGTCCCTTTCGGATGGATTTGAATCAATTTGTCACTGAAAGAAGGGCAAAATCAAGAGCTTTCTTCTCGTAGAAATTTAAATCTTTATGAATAAAATTTTATGATTGAGAAGACCATTCTTAATTCTTTAATTATTGATTTAGAGAAAATTGGAATTGAAAGGGCTTTTCTTTTGTAATTTGAGTTCCTTGTTAAAAGAAATTTAAACCAATAAAGTTTGCGAATAATTGAAATTCTAAGAAAACGAGGGCCAAAAAATTTATTCGATGTTAAGTAATGTTGAATAAAAGAAACATGCAAACATTTTACAAGCCTATTCTAATGATGTTGAGGCAGTGATGGATTCCCTAATATAAGACGAGAGATAATTGTCCTACAAAGTGCATCTCGACGAATCAATGCCCCGCGGGAAATCCTTTGTCTCCTTGAATCGACTTCTTCTCGATCTCTCTTAACCTACTCCAAATATTTGCAGCATCAATGCCAAGTTCATAGGATGTATCTTCTTCAAATTTGATGGACCATCGAAAAATTAGATCTATATCTTCAATCTTTAGGGAGTGAAATTGAGAAGAATCAAAGTAAGTTGGAAGACTTTCTCTAGTATTTTCCCCAACTGGAAAGAAACAAGTATGAAATGAATCCAAATGAAGGTCTTGAAGAAGATTTAGAGGATGTCTTGATTAAATGGAGAGAGTTACAGATTCCTTATGGGGTGCGGTTGAAATTTCAAAGCTTGATCTCGAAGGAGATTATGGTAAAGGATTTGATAGGATAAATCTAATTCGACAACATATTACCTCATCATCTGAAAGATAGGTAGAAGGCCTTGGTGGTAGACTATACTCAAAATGACAGATGAAGGGGGTAATAAAATCAATAAAATCCTCATAAGAAAAAGAACCTTCGTACTTGGGAAAATGCCAATATCTAAAGCATAGAAAGTTTGCCCCAAAGACACTTTCATGACCTAATCCTCTGGTGAAGTAAAAGCTTTGGCAGGAAGATAGGAAAGCTGATAGCATTGCGGAAGAGCAGTCAAACCTTTTCTTTAACCTGAGATTCTTGAAGGAAAAAGGTAAAATCCATGGACTACATCTGACACGAACCTTGAATTCTGAGTAGTTTTGAGGAAGATAGTTTTTTTCAAAACAGAGCCTGAGGATGTGTCAGTTGGAGAGTTTTATTGTGCGATCTTGGGTTTTAACTAAAGTAAAACAAAAAAAAACAAAAAAAAAAAGAGAGAGAGAAAATTGGAAAATTAAAATTTCATTGATAATTGAAAAAGTACAAGGAAAAAGAGAATTGAAAGGCTACAACTGAATTTTCAAACAACCAAACCTCCCAGCTCTGAAAGCTTCTCTTAATACGACGCAGTAGGAGTTTGACCAGAAAGTGCAGTTGTAGTGATTAAAGATTGGTCGATGGGTTCAATTCTACATTATGGAGTTTGAAGACTAGCCAATCCTTCGAAACTAATGTCAGGACTTGGGAATGGTTACAAGATCATCGAATGTTCCAGAAGAGCCAATCATAGTATTTTCAGAAGAAGGCAGAGGATTTGCAGTCTGGTCAAGATGGTCCGATGCAGGAGAAGTTACGGCATCAGCCTCGGCAGCAGGTTCTCCGATTTTTCACTTGAAGAATCTTTAGTATCCCTCCAATTCCTTTGCAAAATCAACATCAAGTCCTTCCTTCGTAATGTAAAAAGTGATGGTTGGGTGAGAAAGATAATGAATTGTATTTCTTCCATCTCTTTTTCTTTTATTCTCAATGGGGAGGTTAATGGGAAGATTATGCCTGAGAGAGGTTTGAGACAAGGGGATCCCTTTTCCCCTTTTCTCTTTCTTTTTTGTTCAAAAGGTTTTTCCTGCCTTTTGAAAAAGATGGAAGTGGAAGGTAGAATTCATAGGTTAAGGTTTGGCTATCGTGATTTGTTTGTTTCTCATCTCTTGTTTACGGATGATAGTTTTATCTTTCTAGAGGTGAAAAAGGAAAAGTGTGAGGCTCTTAAAGAGGTTTTGGACTTATATGAGGCAGCTTCTGGGCAAATGGTTAATCTGGAAAAATCTGAAGCTTGTTTTGGCAAAGATGTTGAGGTTAGTAGGCAATGTTCTGTGGCTGATTTTCTGAAAATTAAAGTCGTGGAATGTCATGAAAAATATCTTAGTCTTCCACATTTGCGAGTAGATGCAGAGTCTGGAATAAACTCAAAGGGTGGAACATGTCAGTTTATTCTGATGCTGGAAAAGAAGTGTTGTTAAAGACAGTTGTGCAAGGTATTCCTTCTTATACTATGTCTTGCTTCAAGCTGCCCAAAACACTTATAAATGATCTCCATCGGTTGATTGTTGATTTTTGGTGGGGTTCTAAAGCAGGAAAGAGTAAAAGGCATTGAGGAAAATGGAATGAAATGTGTAATAGCAAGGAAAAAGGTGGTCTTTGCTTTCAAGATTTGATATGTTTTAACCAAGCCCTTCTTGCAAAACAAGGGTGGAGATTAATTAGAAAAGCTGATTCCTTAGTTGCTAGGGTGCTTAAGGCGTGCTATTTTCCTTCAAGGGATTTCCTTAATGCAAGAAAAGGGTCTAAGGCCTCCTTTGTGTGGCGAAGCATTATTTTGGGACAGGGAAGTGATTGAGAGAGGTTCTACATAGAGAATTGGGTCAGGTGCAAATATTGATGTTGTCCAGGATAGGTCAGTTCCCAACCCTCCTATGTTTAAAATTTTTGACCCACCGCCTCTTCCAAAGGGCTTTATGGTGTTTGACCTTCGTTTGCATAATGGGGAATGAGATAATGAGTTTATTCACCTTCTTTTTCGTGAGGAAGAAGCCCAGAGAATTCTTAGCTTACCATTTGGGTCGTTTGATCATGATGATGTTTTAATTTGGTACTTTTCGCGGGATTGTGAGTATTTGGTCAAAAGCAGGTATAAAGTTGCCCTTGATGCGAAAGGTTATGTGGAATCATCAAATCCTTCTTTTTCTATGGGCTGGTGGAGAAAACTTTGGGGGATGAATCTCCCTCCTAAAGTGAAGGTTTTTGGTTGGAAACTTTGCAAGGGGTGGCTACCTACTAGAACTACTTTGACTCATAGAGGTATGGATGGTAATTCTAACTGCTTTAGATTTGGCCTTGGTCCCGAAATATTTTTTATGCTATTTGGGGTTGTGATTTGGCTATAAAAGTTTGGAAACTTAGTGGTTTTAATCGTATTATTGATAGATTTGGAGAAAATGATATTCTTGGTTTTATGGCTTGTGTGTCTGAACAACTTGATGAGAATAATTTTCGCTTATTTTTAGTTCTGGCTTGGCAACTTTGGAATGCTAGAAATGATCATTATCATGGAAAATCATGTCCATATGCTTCTCATTTATTCTCCTGGTCAGTGAATTTTTTGTCTAAATTCATTGATGTGATGAATACTGGGGTGGGCAAAGTGTCCATATCCACGACATGTTAGCTTGGAAACCTCATGAGGAGGGCAGGTTATGTCTTAATGTGGATGCATCTATTAATAATGGTGATGACTCTTGTGGTGTTTGTATGATATTGAGAGATCATAGAGGAGAGGTGAAATTTTCCAAGGCTATTTTTTGGCCCTTTCTAGTTATAGCAGAAGTTGTAGAGACTTTTGCAGTTTTGTGGGGTATCCAAACAACTATAGAAGAGGGTTTTGCGAATTTTATGGTGGTTTCGAATTGTTCTAATGTGGTTTCTAATATTAAGAACACTTCTTTTGTTTTCAATGATTATGGTGTTATCCTTTATGAGATTAGAACTCTTTTAAGCAAGAATTAGTTTTTGGATGTACTCTATATATCTAGGAATCTTAATGGTGCTGCTCATTGTATTGTCTGTTTAGCGGCTAAATCTAGACTTTCTAGGATGTGGAGAGAGAATGTTCCCTATATTGCTTGGTTTGTTGTTGAGGTAGATAAGTGCTCCTGTTCGTAATCCTTTTTTTTGCCTTTGTGGCCTATTGAAGTTCCCTTTCAAAAAAAAAAAAAAAAAAAAAAAGAAGAATTTAGAAAACAGAAAACAAAACATGACCATATGTGTCTCTCACATTATTCATAACCTTAAAACCTAAGAAGATATGCTATGGCTCAATCCTAGGCATCCATGTGTCATTCACCCAAAAGGTCTTATCACAAAACACTTAAAAGACCAAAATGAACCATTCAGCAATTAGTAACAAAAGTGCCAGACGTGGCTCGAGCCATGCTGCCTTACGCTGGAACCCCGCACTAGTGAGTGTCGTGGCCACGCCTGCATGGCGCCACAGCATTCCAACTCTGCACCTAGGCACATGAGATTGTCTTAGTCCGTGTTGCAGCCTCGCCTGCTTGGTGCCGCAGCGCCCAGTCTCTGGACATTGCCTACGCATGCTACGCATATGGGCGCCATGGCCCTAGCTTCGTGCTAGCCAAACCATGTGATTTTGCCCTCTTTTCCAAACCTTGCTTTTTTTTACTCGGTCCTTTAACCTTGAGACATATACCATAAAAATTTCTATTGAAGAATACTAATTTTTTTATGTACTTAACTTTGCATATTTTTAAATAAAACCTAAATTAGCATACTGAACATACCAACTAAAATATTGTGGTATTTGAATATATTTATATATATTCCAAATAAAATTTAAATTTCAAAATTTTAAATTTACTTTTACTTATCAATACCACTATCTAATTTTTTTTTCTTCTCAACTTTACTTTCATGATGATGCTTGAAAAATACAATTGATTCAATATCTATGTTAGAATGTGATAAATTTTGAATGAATATGGTATAAACCGCGATCTTACAAAGAAAAACAAAAAAAAAAAAATTGTAAAAAGAATAATTATTATACGTTATTGCTAAAAATATTTTACTTACACGTAATATGAAGACCAATCACATATTTTCTCATATCAATTGACATAAATTGTCATAAATACAATTCATCTAACTCTTCGTGTTTGGTACCTCTAAGCCTAAAAAATTGACCACAAATTTATAAGATTGACTTAATTTGTTAAAAAGTATTTAAAACCACTTTAAGAATCTTTGACTTTCTCTAGAATTCATACTAAAATCCAGTAAAGATCGTCAAACCAATTGCCAAATCAGTATATACAGGAAATTCAAGGGTAGTTGAAAGCCTCAAAATATTTCTCTTTCTCCAAAATTTGAAACGCATGACCAATTCTATAATAAAACTTTTCCTTTTTTCATTCTACACCAAATAAAAATGGACGTCATTTCCGTGCAAACTAAATTCATCTGTCAAGATGAATTCTACAATAATATCCCCATTTTTTAGTTTATACTTATAACATTTTTGGTAAAAATCAAATTGGACTTCATTTTCGTGGAACCTTAAGTCGGAACTGATTATAATGCATGATTATATAAAAAACATGCATTGCAATGCATGCACTATAGTTTTCGAATTTGTCTAAAAAAATTAAATTATTACAAGACAGACTTAACAACAAAATCATATTACTAAATGAATCTAAACCAAATAAAGTGTTCAACATGAGTCGATCGGCAAAAGAAAAATAATACAAACAACTAATAAATCACGTGACAAGTTACAAAATTTACCAGTTTGAATAACATCATAATTTATATTTATTGATCTATCTCAAAAACTTAAATTACTAAAAAGTAAATCAACAATAATATTATATTCTAATATATATATATATATATATATATTTTATAAATATTATTACAACCATGCATTCAGATGCAATATTTTTCACTATAAAACCTGGCCTTATTGGTTAGGACTTAGGACTAGTAAGGGGGTGCTACGGAAGAGATTACTCATTCTTTTTTAAATTGCAAACTACATTCTTGTCACACATTAATTTGGCATTTGTTCCTTGTGCTTGAACCGACTCCCGAAAAAAAAAAAATCATTTTTTTAATAAAATCCAACAGCCGCGTGGTAGAGCCCACGGGTCACACATAGCATTGCAAAGTACCTCCCTTGTCAGATTGGCCCCAAAAGCCAAAACCAATCTTTACAATTTTTTAGAACAAGAGAAAAAACGACAAACCTCAACACCAAGTACATTAAAAATGACATTGATTAAAGTGCACCACAGAAGGACTGACCAGTTGGATCTACTTATAATACCAAGCCAGAAGATCTCTCTGTTTAAAAGGGATTAAGTACCTTAGCAAGAAGGCTCAAACACATGCTTAAGAATGTCACTCACAATCTCTAAAATATCCTCTTCTTCGCAACCTGTTACAAACTTTGCTGCAAAAAAAATTCCTTCAATTAGTAATCTTCTTCTGCCAAGCAAATTTAGAATGATCAATCTAACCTAACAAGCAGACTGCTTTTAATGAAATTAAATGATAAGAAACCTCAAATATGACTTCTAACTCATCCCTATCCATACAATGATAGAATCTACTTTTTCATTTTTAATTTGGATCAAAAACAATTTTTCTAGGTGGTCCAAGATCCCTAGGGGGAATAAAATTTCCAGCTAGCTACATTTATAAATGATAGCATAAGGAAGAATTATTCAAGGAAGAATATACGTACAATATGAAAAACACCAAAAATGGATTAAATAGCAAGAAAAGCCACAAAAGAATTAACAAGGACATCATTTAAAACTATAAAGGTAGGAAGAGACTAACAAATGGGTAAAGTAGGTGGTGAACAGAAGGGCATCTATCTTCCTTGAAAGCAAGAAAACTAAAATTGGGATGGGCCCCTATATTACAACTATCCTCAGTGTAATATTGGATAAGGACTAGTATGTGCAAACAAGACAGGCTGTGGTGGAGTCCCTTTGTTTTATATTAGCTAGCTCATAGCATTCACACGTGTGGTCTCTTTCCAAAGTTCAACTATTCTACCACCAAAACCACCATATCACTTTTCAATAAAAAGGGTTTCCAAATACAAAGAACCAAAAGCTGCGCATAACCCATCAAACCAAAGGGTGGTAGTGATAAAATAATCTTGCTTTTATGTCTCATTGTAGAGAAAGTAAAAAGGAAACCAATAATGCTACTCATAAAAGTTTCTTCCGTACATGACCAAACAGCATATATAATGTTATCAACAACCTATCATGTGATAACATCTTCATGTATTAGAATAGAGTGAACCACAAAATCTGAACTAACAGCAAATCCAACAGAAAAAGTATCAGCAATAGATGACTTAGTTTACATAATGAAGCATAGCTATGATTGTAACTCAAACCACTTGATCTAAAGGGTCAACGACTAAATTATATATATATTTTTGCTCGGTTAAAAAATGGTTGAGGTTGCTTATCAAAGAGTTCAAATGCAACTAAATCCTAATAATTCAAGTTTATGTACATGAACATTTCCTTACAAGCCATTTCCCAAAAAAGCAAAAAGGCATTTTTTCTCTTTCAAAAGAGACAAATTATATTATAAAAGAAGTTCCAAAGAAAATAAGATCAGAGTACAATGAGTCCTTTAAAAAAAAGAGGATATAAAACAATGCAGAAAAAACAGAAACACTATTTCAATAGTGCAAACAAGCTAGGCTTTCTCAAGAGAGAAAAAACATAAAAGTGAAAAAATTAAGGAAATTAATCAAAGCACTCAATTTCTGCAATTTAAAGCAATGGATCCTATGAACAGATGAAATGATTGCAACAAATTACATCTTTCTTGAGACTTTAAACTTCCTCATGGCCATAAAATTCAGCAATTGAACACTTAATTAACTACTCTTGCAAGCAAAACGGAAAAAGGAGAAAAAAGTTAAAATAAAAAGGGAATTAAAAAAAAAAAAAAGTTGGAGTGGGGCCAAAATTAGATTCTATAGATACAGCTTGTAGCCCACCGACTAGGGAGTGCACAGCTTTGGTGAAAAGAAGGCCAATGCATAAGCTCGAACTTCTGTGAAATGACCCCAAAATTGATTAGTCACAAATTATTGCATGAGGTTGATGTGCAAAATGACGATGCACAAGGATCCTATTGGTTACGTTTTCTTGCTGAGGACACGAGGCCCACCAGAATGCTAATCAGATGTGGCAGTTAAAACTTAAAAGTAAAATTCTGAAGGCTGTAAAGGGAGATATGATTGGACTGTGGAATAACTAGTCCCATCTTAGAGAGTAAAGAATATCAGAGCTCCACATTTGCATTTTTCTTTTTCCCATCCTAGTAGTTCATCCCCTATTGCCAAGCTTAAAGTTAGGACTAATCTAATGTCTTTACTAATAAGCTACAGCAATTCGTTTGCACGTTTGTTGCACCAGGAATACACTAAACACAGTGCCTACTAAGTGCCCAACAACAATAAGACATACTCTATAAGTCAACTCAGATCTATTGCCAATTAATTAAGGGCCCAAATTGCACGCAAGGCTCAAACTATTTCAGGCCCAAATGAAATGATCTTAGTAGGATGATTGAACACATTTAGTTTTTCCCAGTTTCCCTGTTTTCTACAAGCAGCAATTTCTACACAACTCTAATTGGAGAGAGGTGCAGGATCTCTACACAGACCGCCCTATTAGAGCAACTAGACACAAACATGGTGCATAACATTGTTCTCAGACATGTTTTCCAGAATTTCTGACACAACTTTTCATATGGGCCAGAATGGGAATAGTCTGTAAACCAAATTAAATGTCTAAATGGTAATCTTTGCGTGTGTGTTTTATGATATTCACAGCTAATGATAATGAATTAAATAAGGATGAAAACTAATTTTATAAAAAGAAACCTGTGTGTCTAGAACCTATTACAGATCCGTTCAAATTCCAAAAGTTATAATAGTCTCATTAAACTGTTCATCAGAGACAAAAGTAAAGGTTACAAAAACTAAAACAAAATACAGAATTTATCACTGCATTACTAACAAATTGAAATATAAATCTTTACAGATCTGTTTTGCATATGCCCATATTATTGTACAATGAGAAATAAATCAAGTAACAAAATACTAGTAGGAAGATAATGCACAAATTACATGCTACAAGACTACGAACAATGACTGTTTGGAATCACATACTATTTAAGTAAAAATAGATGATATGCAAGTATCTTAAATCTTACCCCAGGGAAGAATTGGAAACTCGCACCTTTGTATGGGAACTGTTGTGACATATGATGCAACCTGCAAATAATTGGAAGACAAATAATCTCTAACAAAAAGAGCAAAACAGAAAAAGGAAGTAATGTGCAGGAAATTACTAGGACTCGGATTTATTAATTTAAATACCAAAATTGAGGCTGCAAGAGAACAAGGAGAACTATATAGAATCGATGTCTCCTCCTTTTCATAAAGGAGATCCATGATGTCCATGCAAGCTTCAAAGTTCACAAGGTCCCCGACTTTCGCAACTTCCCTGAACTCAAAATACAGAAAACAAATATCTAGATGAAACTAGTTATCCATCAGAACAAACAGAATAATCATACACTATTTAATCAAAAATCTTATTGAAAGAAACTAAGCTTGTGACACAAGCAAGCTTACTTGAGCTGAAGTAAAAGCTCTTCAAGGAATATAAAAGCAATGTTTCCTGTGCCAATCTCAAATTTCAAGACCTTCCAAAAGTATATGAAAACATATCATCTTGGTTGCAGCATAAAAGTTGGGAAAAATTCATCCAACATGATATTTACCTGCATCAAAACCACCTCCTGTGGAACTCAGAGTCAAACACATTGTACGAAGCAGAAAACAGAAATCATTTCCCATTGTAGATAACTGGCTTACTGCTTCTAAGAAATCTCGATTTGTAAAATGTTGCTCCTTAATAACTTTGTCTCCCAAAGACTTCAAGGATTTGACAGACAGTGGACGAGAATCGTGTATCTGTAGAACATCAATTAGGTAAACATTAAACAAAATATACGTTGATAAATTATTCAGAAAACACCATAATGTTAAATCATGAAAACTCACTTTGCTTGAAACCCATAAAGAAACAAGTGCAAATAACTGCAAGTTGCTCTCTCTCATGGGTTGCAAAAGCCAGTTTCGCATGTCACTGCCTGCTTTGCTGTACCTATACAAGTGCTTCAACAACATTAGATAACACAACAATAAATTTAGAAATCCAAATTTTGGATAAACAAAATGCGTTTTTGGGTAAATCTAAATTGAGTTTTTTGAGATTTCCCAACTGATTTTATTCAAAATTGAGTTTCAACATACCACCTATTGATCTGATTATACAATCATAACTAATTTACAAAGTGTACATGAAAGTTCCCCCAAAACAAAAGAAATCCCCGTTTTGAATCTATATTAAGAACATATCAAAACAGGTTCTGTAATTATTTCCTATTGGCATTATAATTCAGACAGATAAACGTTATAGGCACTATATATACTTGTATAACTAAAATTATAAATCATATTTTCATAATTCTAAACCAAAAAAAAAAAAGAGTTCAAAGTTTGAATTGTAAAACGAAGCAGATTATTACCGGGACAAGCAAGGGTAGAATCTGTCGGCGAAGAATGACAAGGCGGAGTATTTGATAATCGGACTAACTTCCAGTTGCTTCGTTTCGCAATCAATTCAAACAAAAATTACACAAACCAATATAATATATCACTATAGTGATTTCATCAACTTTTCAAGCACATCGTATTTTTCAACGATTTTTGAATTTGTTGTAATCCGGGTTTCCTTAACTTATTGATAAAATCACTACCCATAAAAAAAAAAATAATAAAATAAAAAATAAAAAATCACCACTATATGTATATATTTCAGTTATAATGTGGAGAATTGAAGCAGCGAAAGAAGAAACGAGAGGCTTACATGAGCAGATTGGATGAGAAATTCGAGTAGAAATGATCGCAAAGCCGAAGCTCGCTCGTTCCTCATCTCCTCTCTGCAACCGAGCACAGCGAAAGCAACAGTTTTTGCGGGAGTTTTGAACTTTTGCAGGGTGGGCTAGACGTTTGCCCAAACACTGGGCCATTTGGTGGGCTCGTGCACAACTGGGCCTTTAACAATTATTGAATAAATAAAGAGGAAATTACATTCTATACCCCTTCTTCCTAATCCATTGCATTTGCACATTCCTTTTAAAATCATTCCATCTGTACATATTTTTATGTGTAAAATACTTTTTAACCTCTCTATTTAGATCATCTATCTCAGTTTCTTTATAATTTATTATTTTGTAGAAAGATAAAATAAGAAAAAGAAAAAAAAAGTTGCACATTTGTAATTGATTTAAAACAAGGTATAAATGTTTTAGCGCCTCATTTTAGGGGCATTCCTGTAGCTCTCCCCATAAATAAAGGGGTCCTACCCCATTTCAAAAAGAGAAAAGTCCTACCACAATTTAATTTCTTTCTAAAAAGGATGAGTTGCTTATTCAACCCAACTAAAAAATAATAATAAATATATATCCTTTAAAAAATTTCTATTGCACATCTAATTCTCTAAATTAAATAATAAATTAAAAAAAAATTCTTTGAAAAACTTTTCTAAAGCATCGCCGGCACCAGCATAGCTCCAAGTCGCACTTGGCTTGGTCGGTGTCTAGTCGAGCTCCTGGAGGCCTAGCAAGTGGGCAACATCACGCCATGAATGATTTGGGCAGCTGAATTCGTCAGCCTACTCTTTGAGGTGGAAGGCGAGGCGAGTAGCAGTCGCAGTGGAAGGCGAGGCCGAGTTCGTCGTGGATTTGCAAACAAAACGAAGAAGTCGACAAGCAAGATCAACTCCGACATGACTGGCGCAGTCGAGCCACCCAAAGGGGCACGAATGTACAGTCAAACCAGAGCGATTGACGCAATCGAGCAACCCAAAGGGGTGCGACTGCAGAGTTGAGCCCCTTTGGGCTGCTCAACTGCATCAGTCGCTCAACTGGTTAAAGGGGGGGTCAGGATTGCAAGGGGTGGCTAGTCGGGACTTGCAGAGGTGACCAAAAAATGTAGAGATCTGATCGAAAAAGAGGAGGAAGAAGAAGAAATAGTTTTTAAAAATTAAATAATTCAAAAATCATTAGGAGGTTACTCTTGCAATATCACTTGTTGCAAGCGTTATTCAGCCAAATTCCCCTTTCTAAAATGATTTGAGAAATAGTTATACGTTTAGCCCTTGATAAAGGTCCTAATTGTCTTTTTAGCACCTAAATTAATAGTTTTTTTTTCTTTCACTGGAATATCAATATTATCATAATCAAATAGCAGAAGCCTGAATGAGCTAACTAGGCCATTCGATGGAGTCCAAAACACTGGACTAGTTAGACTAAGAGCATGTCTTGCAAAAATATGCGCAATAATGTTACAAGAACATGGCATATGTGAAATAGAGAGCACATTCAACACATTACATAAATATCATATATCCCTTAAAATGAAGCCATCCTCATTTGCTAGTAAAAGAGCGGACTTATGCTTGGAAACTTCACACAACGCATCACTATACACATGCAAGTCACGTATCCCAGAATCCTTAGCCAAGGTGAGTCCCAGTCTGATGGCATAAAGCTCCACCTGACCCACAGAGGACAACTGGAGGTCCATCCAACATGCAGCAGCCACCATCCTGCCATTACAATCACAAATAACTTCTCTAGCTGCAAAAATTCCCGCCTCAGTCGACTTGCTTGCATCTACTAGCTTGAAAGTACCTATACTGGGCACAGTCCAATGGGATATTCCGGTGAGATGGTTGGTGGCAGATGAACCCGCATTGCTTCTGCAACTCTTATTCTCCGCCAGCATTCCCTTCACTTTCTGAAGCTCATTCTTGACAACAGGTTGAGACTCACCATGGACCCACTTATTTCTAGCATTCCAAGCTTCCTACACATACATAAGGAAAGTATCAAAATTCTCTTTGTTCTAGGTTCAATGTGCCCATAATGCCAAGTTTATCATGGTCCTGATCTTGGCCATTTTGATGCAGTAAGCAAACTTAGTTCGTTTCCAGAGCTTATTAATGGTTGGGCACAATAATAGAGCATGTGTAGTTGTCTCAACTCCATATCCACACAGTTTGCACTCCAGATTAACAGGGATATGATTTTTCCTCAATTTCCATGAAGTCGAATGATGTTGTGGAGGATTCACCACCAGAAAATCTTAATTTTAGGAGGGAGAGTTGTAGACCACAAGACATTCCACTAGGCCATCATAGAAGGATTGGAAGGAGAAGGATCAAGCCGTGATAACTCATTGATCCCTAGCCTATATGGTAATTCAACATTATAAACCCCCTTACTATCAAAATGCTAAGAATAGGAGCTTGACACATCATTAATGGGTTCAAGAGGAGTAGGCTGAGAAAGTTGAAGAATTGCATTAGCTGCGAAGTCCAAAAAAGAGCTCCTAATTAGTTGTATATTCCATCTGCCATAGTCATTAAGAAGTTCAGAAACTTGAAATTTTTCAGGCAATGTTTTAGGAGAAACAATCTTATACGAGATATGAATCCATTTAGAGTTATACATAGATATGGAAGCTCCGTTTCCAACCCGCCATCTTAGGCCTTTTTCCACTAGATTTCTACCCCAAAGTATACTTTTCCAAATATAAGATGGATTGGAAGAAGCTGTAGCCACCCAAATAGAAGAGGAAGGATAATATTTTGCTTTAAACACATGTGTCACAAGAGAGTATGGTTTTTGTAGATATCTCCAAACATGTTTACTCAATAGAGCCTGATTGAACACTGAAAGATCCTTGAAGCCCATACATCCAAAAGCCTTGGCTGTACATAAATCACATCATTTTTTCCAATGCACCCTTCTATGATCCA
>WUAT03473587.1:4583-15893 GCA_010015005.3 Ulmus americana
TGATTTTATCAACAAGATTTAGGATTTGTTTTGAAGGGCCTTGGGGCGTGGCTTTTGGGCCAATTTGGTTGAATCAAAAAAAAAAAAAAAAAAAAAAGAGTTTTAGGCTTTTAAAAGCCCTTTCACTCAAATCATTAAAATTGGTGCTTCCTCACCAAGAGCTTTGGGAGGAAGAAACGAGAAGACTTTTGTAAAGGCAGTTCACTTTCCTTCTTTTTTTTTTTTCTTTAGATATTTGGGTTTAGGACCTTAGGTCATGTGTTTCTTCCCGTTATCTTCCATTTTCTTTCCTTTTGAGCCCTGTGTAACTATTTCCAAAGAAACCTTAATCTTATTTGAAGAAAAATCTTATATGATCATCACCTTTCAAGGTTAGCAAATTTTTCCCTCTTCTCCTCTATTCTTCTTTGTATCCTCTTGTTTGAAAGATTTGATTGCTACTATTTGGTTAGCATAGTTGTTACATTTTGAGTCTAACCAATCAGACTATTTAAGTACTTGAATTGTCAGTGAAAGTACGTTATGATTGTGGTTGTGGTTGTTGGTCTTGTTGAGATGAATGGTGTTGTATTAACCAATTATTAATATAAAGGATTGGTATAGATGTGCTTGAAGAATTATTTTTTCCTCTGCCTATTTTGAAATTAAATAGAGAAGAAAGCAATTCTTGCTCATTGAGGGAGCTAGAAACCTCAAGAGTTCAAATAGAACCTTTATGCAAATAATCGTGATGTTTTTTCCAACTGCAATCTAGGAAATATATAGCAGCTTACAACCATGCCTCCCTACTAAATAGAAAAACACGTTCAACAACTAAACAACCCAAAATACATGTTCAACCCAACTAAAGAATCCAAAATACATGGCTGACTTATTTAATTAAAAACCAATTCAAAAAATAGGAATAATTTAATTAAAATATATATATTTTTGGACCATATCAAGGCTTCACATTTTTTTATGAAACAGACAATCAAGTATTACTTTCTTTTAAGTTCCTTTGTATTATCATTGGCTTCATTTACCTTATAGGTGGTTCATCATCCAACCTCTATCTATTGAACACCCACCAAAACTCAAATTCAAGAGAGTAAGAAACTACAAAGATTTAAATGAATTTTGTGAAATCAGTTAAAATAAACACATACACACGCACTAAACAAGTGCATAACATTAAGCATTGGTATTAAAATTCCTAAGAATTCACCTAAGGACTAGAAGACAAATTAACAAAAAATGCCTAAAAAATAATTTGGGCAGATTTACAATTTTTATGCTGAGGAGGAATGGGATGAGAAGATTTATATAGAAAGTGAGTTTAGTTGTTGATAGGCTTGCAAATATGACCAAGAGGTATAGATAGATTAAGCAAAAAGTTGGGATTTTGGGAATAAGATATGTTGAGAAAGTGAGTGAGTTTTATGGTGAGATTTATGGTGAGATTCAAGGGAAGTATTTGAGGATTTGAGAAGACCTTTTATTACTCATTTTATTTGGTGTGAGCCTTGTAGTGGTGATCACAATTCTACTTATACTTGGGAAGCTTGTTGGAAGAATGCAAAAGGCTTTGAATTTTACAGATAATCAGATTCTAAGAAGATTTGGTTTTGTGCATTTGGACCTGCTTAATTCCTCTTTTGTGTCTCCCTTACCATTTGATTTTCCTATGATTTAGTGATTTACAATTTTTATTATTGTATTTGCACATTATGTATGTGCACTTATATAGGTAAATACCCTCATTTATTATTTTTCCCTCTCTCTGTTTGTTTATTTGTGTGTGTGTGTGTGTGTGTGTCTATATTTCTTCAATTTTCCATTGCTTTGTAATGACCTTAGCCAATATGTTTGTCATTCAGTACCTTGTGTTGTTGATGTACTATTTGGTGAAGGCGGCTTGTTGAAACCTTCTTAATATAAGGCTACTTCTTGTTTTGATTTATTTATGCCTCCATTTTGAATCTATTGAATAATAATGTTGTGTTCTTGTATAGTGCTTGACAATACTTTCTTTTTTCTAGCCAATTTGATTAGTTCAAAGTAGTGGTCAAATAAATAATGAAGCATTTGTATTATGCTTGAAAAGATAAATTTTGAAATTTTTTTTCCCATCCACTTCCCTTTTGTGAATTGAGACAAGAACTTGTCCTTGTTGCAAACATTTTGCATGTGATTGCAAAAACTATAATCCTTCATTTCCAATCTAGTTGTGCTAATCATGAACTCCAGTATTTTATTGGCCCCTGCTTTTTTTTGATACTTTTTTACGACATCACTTAGTAAGTAAGGAGTATGATGGAAAAATATAGATGTTAATGAGCTTTGGTATTTAATTTGGTAAGCTAGATGATAGTTTTATGAGTTATTTATGTTCTAAAATTTATGTTTTGAATTTTTAAGTAGATGAAAAGTGAAGATATAGAAGGGGAAAAAAAAAAGCCATATGGGATTCAAAAACACATTAGATTTGGGTTGATTTAGCAGTAGAAAAAATACGTAGTAGGAATAGAAATGGAACACACTTGAGAAAGTTGGGCTGGAAAATTTTTATTGAAAATTTTAACATGGCTACATCAAGAAACTATGATAAAAAACAACTAAAAAATCATTGGGACAATGTAAAAAATAAATAAAAAATAAAAAAATAAGATTGGCTACTATGGGATGCATTGCTAACAGGAGAAACCGGACATGGTTGGGATATGGAAAGACAAACTATTGATGCTCCGAATGAGTGGTGGTAAGCAAGTTACTAGTACATATATATAAAAACTTTATTTAAATTTTATTTACATGCTAGCTATATTTTACTAACTAAAAAAATTAAAACAGAAATATCCAAAAGCTTAAAAATTTCTTGTGAAGGGTTTGGAACATGCATTCATATTAGATGAAATATTTCAAGATGTAACAGCAAGGGCTTGGGCACCCTCATCTGGTATATTGCCTCCTTTGTTTATGCAAGATTCTACAAATGATGAGAATGTGAATGAAACTGCTAATTTGGATTCAGAAGTAGCTGACCATGAAGTAGTAGAATGCATAAATCATTATGAAAAAGAACTGGGCCAAAGAGAAAACAATTCAAAAAAGGGAGAAAAAAAATTCTACCACAACAAAGTTAAGCAAGCAACTTGATGAAATTGTTGATGCTATTAAAATTAGGAGTTCATATATACAAACTAATTCACTTGGTTGTAGTGTTCAAGAGGTTTTGGATAAATTGGAAATGCTTCCGAGATGTCAACCAATGAGTCTAGTTTTCAAGTTGAGAACTAGCTTGTTTGTAATGAAGGCAAATAGGGAGATTTTTGCTGCTTTGAGGGAACCCAAGTACCAAATTGAATGGTTAAATGATCAATAATCTCAACTATAAAGTTGGCACACTATATGATGCCAAAAATCTTTTTGTAAAGTTGGCACACTATGGAATGCCATAAATCATTTTGTAAAGTTGACACACTATGTGATGCCACAAATCTTTTTATAAAGTTGACACATTTTTCTATGTGATGCCAAGTACTTACAATCTTTTTGTAAAGTTGGCACCTTTTGAATCACCCAAAATACATGTAGAACTATCAGATATTATAAATAGATGTTTTATAATATACTTTCCTTGCTTTAATGATCCAAATATATATTATGTGTCATATTAGTGACTACACCATGGAAATTGATTCAGAGGAAGAGGTGAATGAAGAATATGTTGAAGAAGCAACTAGAAATGACATGGAACTTGATGAGCTTGTTCTTGTTGTTGCAAGAACATCCGTATATTATCACAATAACTTTTTGGTCAAACAACCATATAGAAATTCTCCTGATACTGGATGGAAGTTTGTAAAAGGAATACTTGAAGGAATGATTGATGTTGTCATGAGATGTTTCAAATGGAAAAACATGTTTTTTTTTTTCAAACTACGTGATAGATTGAGAAGATATCAATTAACTTCCTCCAAAGGAGTTCGACATGAAGAAATGATAGGTATGTTTTTGATGACATTGGGACATGATGTTGGAACTAGAGTGATCGAAGAACAAATTCAACATTCAGACGAAGTAGTGAGTGGACGATTTTATTTTGTGCTAGAAAAAATGATGATGCTTGCTTTTGATGAGATCAAACCACCTCAAAATTATGACGTAATCCTGCATTATTACATCCAAATTGATTGCAAATATGGGCCATACTTTAAGGTAAGTTTGCATTTTTTTTTTTTTTTGAAGTTTGTGAATATGTGTTTATAAGTAAACTCAAATTTATAGATCTTCATTTTTTTAATAGTATTTGATAAGATTGCATTGGGGCCATCCACGAGACACATATTCGTGCCAAAATTCCTGTGAATGAACAAATCCCGTATATTGGTAGGAAGGGATTTTCTACACAAAATATTATGGCTACATGTGATTTTAATATGCTTTTCACATTTGTTTGGCCTAGATGGGAAGTGCTCATGATACGAGTCTATTCTTGGAGGCATTACAAAATCTTGATATTAAGTTACTCAAACCACCACCTAGCATGTGATATTTATTTATAAGTATTTAATTTGCTATATATACTCTCCTTTACTTTGAATAATATTTGTATGACACTTTAAGTTGTTATTGTAGATAAATACTACTTGGTTAATATAGGATATCCAAATATGAAAGGAAGAACTATACCATCTTCTAGTTTTTCGTAGTAGTGGTTAGCCAAAAGGAAAATGAGAAACAGTGCATTCATCATTGCGAAGTGTTATAGAGCAATGTTTTGGAGTGTGGAAAGCACGATGGTGAATCTTGGTTGACATGCCTTGTTATAAATTTGATAGCCAATAGCTATTGTTACGACTTTTATGGCTTTGTATAACTTTATAAGAAGAGAGGCCATTGCGATATTGAGTTTGAATCACATGAAGAAAATGAAGATCACATGCAAGATGACGATGAATCATATATTAATCCAACAATTGACAATAATGGGAGTTATGCGTGATAAGATTGCTAGAAAACTTGTGCTTTAATTGTCTTTATTTAACTAAAATTATGAGACATTATATTATTACTGTCTTTAAATATTAGGAAACTTCTAATATTTTATTTTTTGAATGGTTCTAATATTAATGTTTATTATTTCAAAGTTGTTTTCATCGTATTATATTATATTACTACTTCTTACTTTTAATGTTAAATAATATGAATCCATTGAAAAAAAAAAGTGCATATATATATATTATTTATTTTTATTAAGTATATAACTAAAGTTATAAAAGATATGCCAAAAAAAAATTTATAAGAAATATCTAAATGGTTCATCCAACTTAAAAGCTATTCAGTATAAAAAGCTCTTCTGAAACATTATATGGCAATTGGCGGGCCCCCACCATGATCGTGCGGCATTTCCCATGCAGTTGACTCTCAATTTCAGTAAGATTTTATGACTTTGAATTTCTCTATTCTAACCATTTTAATCAAATTTGCTAAAGATGATTGAAAAACCGTTTGGAGTATGGCAATTCATCGATTTTTGGCCAAATTAAAATTTTCGAACCTCTTTGCTGAATTTCGTCGAACACTTGGTGTGCACACTTTGTAACAAAAGAATTATGAGGAATTCGATATAATTCCAATCTCTCAATTTGCACAAAGTATTAACTATCTATCTTTAAACATCCAACATGATAATCATAAAAAATTAACAACAATAAACATAAAGAATGACACCAAGACTTTTGCAAGGAAAAACCCCAAACCAGATAAAAAACCTCGGGACCCTTAGGCCACTTAATGTAGTCTCACTAGGTTGATTGATATTTGATTACTAGCTTTAAGACACCTCTCTCAAGCTCTCTCTAGATTTGGACAATAACCCAAACTATCCTAATCAAAATCTCAATACAAGAGATCACCTCACCTCACACCTAGACACAATTACAATACTAAAGCTATTTCCAACCCAAGAACAAGCTTAGTATGCTACTTAATCACCTCATCAAGTAGTACAAAACATATAATCAAGCATTCATACACACATTGAGACTCAAAGATGATGAAATGCACAAATAAGAATGAGTGACTAACTCAAATTCATATTGATCAATTTTTAACACTATAATCTTCAATAAAACTTAGAAATATAATCAAATACAAGAATCACTCACCAAAATCATCAACAAGCTCTAAAAATACCAAAAAGGCAGCTCTAGTTCGTACAAGGAGTGATTAAAGTGTAGAAATAACCTGGGGTGCATATAAGGGTCAAAACAGTGGTAAAATGGTCAGTTATCACTTATTTGGCTCAGCACTACGATGCCATAGTGTTGGAAATGTGAAGCTGATAAGTGCAAGAAATTTCATTTAATTGGTGATTAAAAGGTCGATATTTGTGTGAGATTTGAAGTTATTTGTTATTTATTTCACTAGTGTCATTTCAAAGTATATGTTGTTTCTAAGTGTGATTTAAGGTGTTTGAACATAATTTTGGAGGATTTCAGAGTAATGCAAAAGGTCTGGGATGATTCAGGACGAAAAGAATCGAGTTTGAAAGCATTAAGAATTCATGGGCAAAATATAGCACTTGGTTGTGGCGAACAAGGATGTTGGCCACGACGAAGTAGCTCTCCATACAAAAACCATAGAGGAAGACACCACGATGAACAAGCATGTTGGCCACGGTGTGACAAATTCCAAACAAAAAACCTGAGACGAGCTCATCGAGGCGAGCAATGACAATGGCTGGGACGAGTGCTTTAGACCCTGAATTCCCTCGGGACTCAACAGGATCACGCCACAGCGAACAGCTTGTTGGCTGAGGTGGATCCTCTGTAACCCTAAATTCTTTTATTTTATCTTTGTTTAAATTATGTTTCAAAACCTATAATTGATAGATTTCATTCCCAGAATACCCTTAAAAGCTCTAGAACTATAAATAGGTCTCATAATTATGTTGTGAGGAGATAGTCAACACATGAGAGAAGAGAAGAGGACTTGAAGGCTAGGATCTCCATTGTTATTGCCAAAGCTTCTAAGGATTTAGAAACCAATAAGATTTCTTCATCTCTTTCCATTGTTTGTCTAACGAATACTCTGATGTTTTCCTTTAATATTATGAGTAACTAAATTCCTTTATAATTGAGGGTAGTTCTAGCCCTAAACATGATTCCAATTAATAAATTCCAGTTTTGATTCTTTCATCTATTATTTTTATTAGAGATGTGATCAATTTACTGTTTGAATGTTAAAGCATGTTTATTTAATTGATTAGAGTTGATTAACTAAGAGATTAATAAATGTTTGTTGTTAATTAAGGATTCTAAGTAATAGCTTTTGATTCTTAATACTTAGTGACAATTTGTGATTGTTAATTAAAAAGTAGATTAATTACTTAGATTAAAAAGTCATAACCTATGATGCTTTTTGTCTAGTCTAGCCATTACCTCTTTAGAACTTTAATGCTTTTGTTGAATTAAACTTAGTAAGCATACCTCTAGGTTGTTCAATGAATGAGGATTAAGTTAACGACCTGTTTAATTTGACTAGAAAGTAAGTAGAGGTAGAGGATAGCCAAGCATTAATGTCCTTAAAATTAGAGTCTTCAATTGAAGTAATTTGAGTTAGGATTAAGGAATTAATTGGTTGGAATCAATGTTTAGTGGTGATGAATGAACCTCAATTACGTTTTCTCCATCTTGATTTTACACCAATTTGAATTGTTTTTGATTAATTATTTGCATTTTTTTTTCATTCTTTTTCCAAATAATTCCCCCCACAATTTGAGTGAATATTTGATTAATTTAGATAAAATCCTCTATGGGAAAGACCATTGCTTTCATTATACTCTTTAAACGACCCTTTTAGGCATTTAAGTAAGAATTAAATTGCTAGATGTTTTTGCACACATCAGCAAGCACCCAAATAGGTTGTTCGGCCTGCCAACTAGACAACTTGGCCTCGAACAAACTTGACCCAAAAAGCATCTTTGGCCTATCCACCTACCCATTCGGTCAAGTACAAGTTCTAAACTATTCGATGAATGTCTAGCAAGGAAAATGACCAAGAAAATTGGCTTTAAAGATGCCACCTCTATTGACTGTCCGGCCAGGCACATTTTTTGGCTAGTCTTCCTTTCCTTCCACCATTCAACCACTAAACACTTTGAGAAGCCTTTTACCCAACCAGGATACCTTGTCTAAGGTTTGGACACTTTTCATGGCCATTTAGAAGATCAACTTAGTGGAAATTTTAGGGGAATTCCACTTGTTCATCTCCCAAGCCTTGCCACCCCATGCAACCAATCATAAGAGGGGTTTGACTTGAATTTGTCCCCCACTAACTCACTAATAACCAATAGGAGGCTAGATTAGAGGTTAATCATGTTTAAGGGAGCCTATAAATAGGTGAATGGATGGTTGAAGAAGGATTTTGGTAATTTGAAACAGTCATTAACCTCTCACTTTTCCTCTCTTCCGGCCAGTAAGAATAGAAGCAAATAACCGCTTTGTTCTTGCTTTTATAGTCTCTGTGCTTCAAGGATTTTGATCCAAACTTCAAACTTGATTTAGGTAAGGACCTAAACTCAAATAATCCCTAGAAATATGAGCTTAAACGCTGATCCTAATATGGTCTATAATGAAATTTTCCCAGGAGAAGTTTCCAGCCAGCAAGGAAAAAGTTTGAAGGGTTCAACTTAGTTACCATCAACACGATTCTTAGGTAAATTCTATGATCTAATGGCTGAAAAATGTTCTTGCATGTGTAAATTGATGTTTGATAGAGAATTAATCTGATTGCATGCAAGGATTAAATGTGTCAAGTTAGGATTTTGACATGCATGTCTTGGGTTTAGGCAGCTCTAGTACCCTATTTTTCAAGTGATAGTTAAGGGACCTATAAAACTCCAATTCTAACTCACAATAGCTTGTTGGAAAGCTTGGGATGTCTAGTTTAACATAATAAAATTTTGGAATAAATGATCTAGTGAATTTTGAGACATGGGGCCTTAAAGGCTGACTACTCATCATGAAACATTTTTTGGCTTAACTTTGGAAAATAAGGTTTTAAAATGTAAAACTTGTGATTCTAGGTATTTTTCTTAACATGCAAACTTTTGGAATTTTAATATAGGATTTTAATTGTGAGAAATTGTATTGTATGGAATTTTTAGAGTTCTAATTATGGGTTCAATAGATTGCTCAAAAAGATTGTGAAAAGATGAAAAATTGTAGACTTAAAGTCCCTGTTTTGATTCTATTTGTGCTGTTTATAACCTATTTTTAAATAGAATTTTTACAATGGATAATTAAGGAAATAGGTAAAATTTTAAAATTAGTTTTGGCTTAAATTGTTTTAAATTGAGTAAGAACCAATATTTTTAAAATTAGGGTTATTAAGCTAAAAAGACTCAAAAGTTTTAGGTAAAGAAGTGTTCGAAAATGAAACTTAGGGATTGATTTTTTAATTGAGATTTTTATGGTAGATTCCTAAAGATTTTAGGAAACCTGTAAAATTAATTTAGTGGAATTTGGTTTTAAATTGAAGAAGATATGAATAGAATAAGTCACAAAGGTCACGTTGGACAGTTTTGAGCTAAAAGTGTATTTTTGGGTTTTAAGTGCAAGTTTGTTAAATAATGTGTAAATAAGAAAATGAAGATTAGTGTTCAGTTTTAAAGTTTTAAAACATGTTAAAGTTGAGAACTAAACTTAGGTAATGGTTTTTGTAAATGAATTAAAATTTTGAATCAGATTCTAACAAGCTAGTGTTGAGTGTCTAAAAGCGATACATTTATTGCTAAATAGTTATGCATGCAAAATCATTCTCGAATTATTATTCAGTGAAAGGATTTTAATAAGTGAATATTATATGTGAATAGGTTAAGTTCTTAAGGATAAGGTTATTGATGAACACTGCAAATAGGTAAGTACAACATCACCCTACAACATGGAACTACAGTGTTTTTCTGAAAAAGTTAGTGTGCCGAATGTTTGATAAGTACTTTGTTGTGATGTTATGTGTTTTGACTATGAATATGATTGAGGTGTTGTATTGTGATATATGATATTTTAATGTTATAAAATAATGATTGTGTGATACATACACTACATAATGACGTAATGGCATGATTAATTTAATCAATTTACATGCATCCAAAAGACAGTATATATTCATCCAAATGTAAATAATTGTCAAAGAAGTCTGTTAAGTAAGTCTAAAATGCACTTAGGTTGCAAAATTAATGAACTGTTAACAAGAAAACTTAAAGTTAAAAGTAAAATGTTACAAGGGATAAAATGAATAGGTAGTGTTGTACCATTCTTCCTTCGAGGGCATTCCTTCCTCACCCATGATATAACGTTCGAGGACATTTCCTGATTCAGAACAATTATAGAATGCTAAGAGCCAAGGACTGGTGTTAGACTGGGTAGCTCCCCCGACACCCTCATCTGGTTGCGCGCCAAGTACATACGTGGGGCCCAAGTCTAGAAACCGAACATACAAAAATAGTCTAAAGAATGTGAAATGATCAAAAAGATAGGTGTCTGCATTCAATAGACATGTGCGTACATCTTAAATATGTATTATGAATGTATATTTGTTTATAGGTGTTTATTGAGTGTGTTGGACTATTTTGTGAGATATGTTTGTGCTTACTAAGTCTCGGTTCATGACTTACGTTCGGGTTGTAGATACTAAAGGCAAACACACATAGGATGCTTGATGAGATGCTGGTTTGTGGGCCGGTTTTTGGAAGGTGGGGAATGGGTAAACCTACCACACAAGATTTTCTGCTTGGGGATGTAATTAATGCTTATTCTATTTTCTTTAAAATGTTTTAAGACTATGTTTTCTTTTTATGTTTTTAATGTGTTTTAAACTTCTACTCTATGCTTTTTGGTATGTAAATATTATGTGAAACCCCAGAAAAATCCCTCAATTATGAACCACGACCTTGTAATATTATAACAGTTTATAAAATTAAATTCGTTTTCAAGTTGTGCAAATAACGAATTTAAATGCATGTTAAACTGTTATAACATTGTATTTAATTTTAATTGCATAATTAAATAAGAAATTATGTTATAAGAATTACGTGATTATTTATTGATTGAATTACTTGTGTGTCAATTGATAGTTTAAAGGGATAATTACATTTTGGTACCCTGTAGTTAACCACTACTACAGAAAGGACCCTAAAATTTTAAAAACTCTGTAGGATACCCTCTAGATAACCAAAAATACTAAAAAGGACCCTTCATTAGCACATTTTTATAAAAATTCTGAAACTACCCTTGAAATATTAATAAAAACATATTTATAAAA
>WUAT03473696.1:0-15889 GCA_010015005.3 Ulmus americana
ATGTAATGGGATTTTAAAAGGTACATAAACGTAATTGGGAATAGAAAATGGGGCATAGGATGTAATTTCCTCTTTTTAATCCTTAAGAATCCAAGTTATTGATTTCTTTGTTTACTTTATTTTAATTTGCAATCTTACAATTTTCGATTCATCAAATAGTAATTTAAGTAATTAATTTTGGTACTTAGTAACTTAATCCTCGTAGGAACGATATTTGTATTTAATACACTTTTATTACTTGAACGATTAGTGCGCTTGTTAATTTTATCGCATCATATTTAACTTTCTATTTGGGCCATAAAACTAAACGAGCCCTTGGAATTTTGGGTTCTAGGTAGTTTTGGCATTCATTTTTAGCTATCTTTTATATAGATATGGCGTTAGAATCCTCAATTCTAAGTCCACCCAAGTTCATATACGGGGCTAAATCGTTGATTTTGTCACATTCCAATCGGCAAATAAAGTTACTCATGAAGGGTCTGCCAGAAAGTAATCGAATCCCATTTCGATTGGCGTCGAATTGTGTGCTTTCTGGTGGTTTTCAAGGAAATGACTTGTTTGTTGGTAGAGCTTCTTTGAAATCTGTAGGTGAAAATAGTGAGAATTTGAGTAATAAAGATGGTTCTTTTGGTTCAAATTTTGAGTTGTTTCGAGAATTTTTGAAGCATGGAGTTGTTTTGACGGCCGGGGTTTGTGGAGTTTTTGTTTATGGTTGTACAAGAGTGCGTGGCCTAAGACATAAAAGAAAAGAAAGAATGAAAAAAAAAAAAAAAAAAAATTTAATTTTTTTCAATTTTTTTAATAGTGGTCAGGGGCTAATTTATGATGTCACGTAACCCGCTAACAGTTTTTTAACGGAAGAAGGACAAAATGACTAATTTGTTACTCTACCTCCAAATTCAAGGACATTAGCACTAAAAACAAAAACGATAGTCCAAGTTGCTAATACTAAAAAGTTCAGGGACCTAAAGGCCAAAAAATAGTACTAAAATATAATTTTCCCATCTCGCTGCCATTCATCGCCACGTGGACATGTAGCCGTTGAAATTTGAAATAAACATAATTAATTTACGCACCTTCACAATTTCCTTTTCTGACCAAAAAGCCCTCATAATTCAAATCCCAAAACCGCGGAAGATGGCCCATTTTGCCCCTAATTTCAAATCTAAATCAATCTCAGCCGTCCGTTAACTCCCCTTTCGAACTCATTTCAAAAAAAAGCTCGAGTTCTTCCACTTCGAGACTGTAGAAGAAAGGGAAGAGAAAAAGAGTAGAAGAGAAAATATGTTCGAGTTCAAATCTATAACAGAAACTTGAAAGACCAAAAGATGAGAGTTCATGAGTGAAGATCCACTCGTTTCTCATCACTTTCTTGTTTCTGTTTTCCAAAATTTCTCTTTCGTTTGAATATTTCAGGAATCGTTCAACTTCGAATTTTGTTTTTCAATTCCTCTTTCAGGTAAAGTTTTTCCCATTTCGTGTTTTATATAAACCCTAGAATTTATAATTTCCCGCGTAGATTATTACTTCCAATTTGCAATAAATTTTATACCTTTTTTTGTCTAAATTAACAAACCCAATTGTTGATTTTGTCTAAATATGGAATGCAGAATGTTGAGGGATTTCAAATTCCTACGCCGAAATTCTGGAAAGAATGAGGAAGTAGAGAATGTACCTGTAAATAGGAAGGAGATATCAGGAGTTCGAATCACCTCGGACTCTTCGAGGCCTCCTCTGAACACTATCCAAGATCCTACGGAACAACAAGAAGTGGGTACTCGGGGTAGGGTTGATAGAACCCCAAGTAAGAGCAAAGGCAAAGTTACGGATCCGGCATTGCCTCTTCGCACGCCGGACAAGCATGGAGCTGCAACTTCAACCAAGCCTCGATTTGGGTGGGCACAGAAGAATGAATCGAGTTCGAATGCCAGTGATCTTCGCGAGGATTTCAGCAATTATTCTGCCCAAGTGAGCAGAGGAGCTGGAATTGGAAACGGGTCTATTACAAATATGACGCCTAGAGCAACAAGGACAGTTGGGAGAGCTACCTCGAGCTATTCAGAGGCCAATTCGACGCAGAGCACGCCTACCAAAAGTGTGTCAAAGCCTCCAACTTCTGGTTTTCGGAGCAAGGTGGATGGAATTCTTAGTGCCAGGACAGGGAATTTTGCTGCATTGTATAAAGGAGTGCCCAGTTCTTCTGGCTCCTCTACTGTGGTTAACACGGTCGAAGTCCCTCACTTTGATCTTAAGGAAGATCCTTCTTTTTGGATGGATCATAATGTACAGGTAATTTCAGTTGTAGTTTCTTTTATCTGAATTCTGTGAGCATCATGTATGAGTGTGGTATTTGGTTGTGATTCAATATAGAGCTGACTGTTGATTCTTCTGAGTTGATTAAGGAGAATTTTGAACTGGGTCTGCAGAAATTCCTGGTTTTAAGTAATTGATTGCTTAGCTATGCTGATGGGATTGTAAAATTTATGTAGGTCCTTATACGTGTGCGTCCTCTCAATAGCATGGAGCGGAGCGCAAATGGTTACAACAGATGCTTGAAGCAAGAGGGTTCTCAGACAATTACCTGGATTGGTCATCCAGAAACTCGGTTCACATTTGATCATGTTGCCTGTGAAACAATAGACCAGGTCTGATTTCTTCCCCTCCAACGCTAGACTTTTTTTTTTTTGCCTGATGTAATTTTCCTAACTTGCCTTGGGCATTTTACAGGAAATGCTTTTTAGGATGGCCGGTCTGCCTATGGTGGAGAATTGTCTCTCAGGATACAATAGCTGTATGTTTGCTTATGGTCAGGTATGTTCATTTACTAGAGGGAATAAAGCATTTACATATCACATTTTGTCTTGGAGTTGGATACTTGTGTACCCATTTTTCATTCTCGACTCTGTTAAATTAGTCAAGTTGTCTTTCCTCTCAATAAGTTAACCAAATGGTATACCTGTTAACTTATTTTTCTGAACTAGTTATCACTGAGAGGGTTTCAAATATTCAATTATGCAGACAGGAAGTGGGAAGACATATACAATGCTTGGGGAGATCGAAAGCCTAGAAGTCAAGCCTAGTCCCCATCGTGGAATGACGCCACGTATATTTGAGTTCTTGTTTGCGAGGATCCAAGCTGTAACTTCAGCACTTTGGGCTAGCTAATATATCAATATGTATATGCATATTTACAGTGTTTCTCATTCAACTTTATTTTTCTTAGGAAGAGGAAATCCGGAGAGATGAAAAGTTACAGTACAACTGCAAGTGCTCCTTCTTGGAGATTTACAATGAGCAGATTACCGATCTCCTTGATCCTTCAGCAACTAATTTGCTAGTAAGTTTGTTACCTTGCAAGTCATTTGGTTGAAGTGCTTTTAGGTATGTCATTATTTTCTAACTACTTTTCTATTTCTTTTTCCAGCTACGTGAGGATGTTAAGAAGGGTGTTTATGTAGAAAACCTTTCTGAATTTGAAGTTAGGAGTGTGAGCGACATCCTAAGACTTATAACTCAGGTTCAAAGTTGTTATCATTCTTTTCAATTTTAGTAGAGCAGGATTCCTCTCCTGCCCCTTTTTTTGTGAATTACAACAACACCTGCGTATCCTAATCATGATTCTGCTTATAGGGTTCTTCAAACAGGAAAGTTGCAGCAACAAACATGAATCGGGAGAGCAGTCGTTCACATAGTGTCTTTACTTGCGTAATTGAAAGTAGATGGGAAAATGACTCCACAACTAACCTACGGTTTGCTAGATTAAATTTGGTTGATCTGGCAGGCTCAGAAAGGTGAGGCATCTGCCCTGACTCCCAGCTTGTTCAAAGTTCAATTATTTTTGTATCCATGTGCTTTTCAAATGATATTTCCTTCCCCCATTTGATTCTTCTCTATAATAGGCAGAAAACTTCGGGTGCTGAGGGAGAGCGTCTAAAGGAAGCCGCTAACATAAATAAGTCACTCTCTACTTTGGGGTGCTTATTCTAACATTACCTCCATTTTCTTTGGTGTATCTGTGTACGAGGTGTTTCAACCCTTTGTTACATAATTTTTACAAAAGTTGGATTTATATATATTTGCAGCCATGTAATAATGGTCCTAGTGGATGTGGCGCAAGGGAAGCCAAGACATATTCCATATAGAGACTCAAGGCTAACCTTTCTTCTACAGGTTAATACAGTTTCTTGTTATCAGCATCTGTTAGTCTTCCATTTCTGAGTAATGACATTTATCTTTCATCAAATACAATGCAGGACTCACTTGGAGGGAACTCAAAAACAATGATTATTGCAAATGTCAGCCCTTCTATCTGGTTAGTGCGGCTGAAAACTGGCCAAACTGGTGTGGAACATTTTCTTCTAATACTGATTTACTTCTTTACTTTTCAGTTGTGCGGCTGAAACATTGAACACTCTTAAGTTTGGTCAGCGAGCAAAAATGATCCAAAACAATGTAAGTTTTTTTTTTTTTGGGTAATAATTGCATATATGGTTGACTTCAATCCACCTCTTTTTGACTCACTTATTTCATTTCATCATTCCGCAGGCTGTAGTGAATGAAGATTCTACAGGGGATGTCATTGCCCTACAACACCAAATACGGCTTCTAAAGGTGGAATTGGAATCTTTTTTTTAGTATATGTTCTTATGTATTATATAATTTGTAGTCTAAATCTTTGGCTGATTTGGACAGGAGGAGCTTTCTATCCTTAAACGTCAGAACATTTCTCGTTCTTTATCCTTCGGTTCGACAACTGTTGAAGATATGAGGCAAATACAAGAAAATGGGTTTGCAGGAAATTTGAATGAAATGGATACACGACATTCTGATGATTCACTAGGAAATGAACTGAAAGGCACCATGAGAATGTCCAATAAGCAGGTATACTTTTGCTTTGCTAAATCACTATTGTCTGGAGAGATGAAAACTCTATTTTATAAGATAGACTAGAAAGATCTTTTCCTATTGGTTTGTTCTGTCGAATAATATGACAGGTGATCCATCCTATATGTCTAGGCATACCGCATGAGTGAAAGAGAATAGCCTGTACTTTATAATGTTTCTCATTTGTTTTTTTGGTGTTTCATTCTATGAAAAGCACGTTGTATAATTTACAGACTTACCATTGGCTGTATCAGTAGCTTTCTTTTATCATTTATATTTAATTGATGGTGAATCAGTTCAAATGCTTGGAGTCAACACTTGCCGGTGCCTTGAGGAGGGAGCAAATGGCAGAAACTTCTATCAAGCAACTTGAAGCTGAGATAGAGCAGTTGAACCGTTTGGTATTTTTTTTCCCTCCCTCATTTAAAAGATTGTCCTTTATGTTGTGTCTTAATTCGAATGCATTTGTTACTCCTCAGGTACGTCAAAGAGAAGAGGATACCATGCGCACTAAAATGATGCTCAGGTTTCGAGAAGACAAAATTCAAAGAATGGACTCACTAGTTAATGGTTCTATTCCTGCGGAGAGTTATTTACTGGAAGAGAACAGAGCACTCTCTGAAGAGATTCAACAACTGCAAGGAAAACTAGATAGGAATCCTGAAGTAACTCGCTTTGCAGTGGAGAATATAAGGCTTATAGAGCAGCTTCGAAGGTAGATTTTGCAGACATAAATTGTTGGATTGTTGGTAATCAATTTACTAGTTTCTTCACTGTGGCATTTGTAGATTTGAAGAATTCTATGAAGAGGGAGAGAGAGAGATACTATTGTCTGAAGTATCGAAACTGCGAGATCAGGTATAAAATCTAAAATAGTACTTTTTGTTCCAAATTAAGTTGTGTTTTAGGTTTTTTTAAAACTAAACGAAGCCTTTGTTTGCAGCTGCTTTTCTTTCTTGATGGAAACTCTAAACAGCATAATAGGTTGAATTTTACAAAGGAAACTGAGGTTGGTTACTTAGATGTACTGCTCTTTGAAATTTATTGGCTGCAAACAGATGAGTCTACAATATATATATATATATATATATTTAGCTATTGGCCCTTATAATTTTTTTTATGTTATTTTATTTTTTGTCAACACAGGAAGCCTTGTGCATCAGCAAGGAGAATGATTCTATTAATCTGGAGGTTGAACTTAAAGCTATCTTCTTAATAAATATTAAATGTCTGCCGCTGTTACTTGAAGTTTCATTCATATTTCATACTCACTTTTCACTGGTTGCAGTTGGAAAAAACTCGGTTTGAGTTAGAGGAATGCAGGTGCAACTTACATTCTTGTTTGGATGAAAATGCAAAACTCAGTAGGTGAGCGCATATGGCTTCTTCCTTTCTATTTTCATGGTCTACCAGTTTCAAGTTCTTCTTTTAGATTTGTATTTATTGACGTATGCCTACTTAATCCTTCCAACTTTTTTTCCCCTAGTAATTCTTACTCTAGATTTCTAATGTACTGTTTTGAATTTGTAATCTTGCAGGGAATTAGAAGATGTGCGCTCACTGTTGATCAACCCTAAATCTTCACCCCTTGCCCAAGAAGATAGTATCAAGACCATAGAGGTACTTATGTTCTTCAAATTTTCTTTATCTCGTTTGAGATTCTTAATATTGCTAGGAAAGCAAAAATACATTGTATATGAAGATCAAACTCATTTCCTAGTTACTTTTTTGTGTATGTTATATTTATATCATTCATCTAGGAATAGGGGAGAAGGAAAAAAGAAAGAAAGGATTAAAGTAGAGGGATAGAATTTGAGGAGGAGTTGAAATTTGTTTCTTTGTTTGGTCAAACAAAAAGGAAAGAATATAATAAGTTTACTATTGTTTGGTATGGAAGGTAACAAGGACAAGGAAATATATATATATACATATATATATATATATATATATATTTAAAATTCCAAAAAAAAAAAAAAAGAAAAAGAAAAGCTAAATTAAGTTGATGGAATAGAAAATTGAAATTAGATTATTCAAAATCAATTAACAGTAATTTTTCCTTCATGGAAATCAGTCCACTAATGGGAAGTTACATTTCTTTCAGGATTCACCCTATGATCCAGCTTTTGATCTTAAAGCTCTAAAGACAGTTCAAATTAAGGAAGAAGAGTCAAAGCATGAAGCAATGATGATTAAACATGCCGAAGAAATTGTGAATTTGCAGTTGGAATTGGACATTTTAAAGATCATTCTCAAAGAAGAGAGATCATCTGGTGGCAAAATGGAAGATACAGCTATGTGCTTACACAGAGATCTTGAGTTGGCTAAGGAAAAGCTATTTCAGATAAGCAAAGAATATGGAGATGCAAAAAGTGAATTGAAGGAAGCAAAGTCGGTTATTGAAGCTATTGAGTCTCAACAGATTCTGACAATCAATGAGATGGAAGACCTGAGGAAAAGTAACAGCCGATATGGGCAGCTTTTGAGCAAACAGGAAGTTGAACTCACGTCCCTAAAACAGAAACTTGCTCTGAAGGAGCTAAGAAATCTCTCACCTTCCCACTGTTCTGAAAAAGATGGCTCTCTGTTGCAAGAAAAAGTGAAGAGGATGCAATGTTCCCTGGAAAACGCCAAGAGACTAAACACTTGGTACCAAAATGATCGTGAATTTAAGGTCTCTAATGATGAAGAAATGGATGAGGTTCGCAGGCAGGTTGAAGCAGAAACTGCTGAGGTGATTGTCTGTCTCCAGGAAGAGTTGGCGGTACTCCAACAACAAGTTGAAGATAGTAATGTGAAAGAATTAGAGCTGAACAATAATGCACTGCTTATGGAAACTGAACTGAAGGAGGTTCGTGAAAAGGTGTACCTGCTAACCGAAGATAATGAAACCTTAATGGGAAAGCTTGTGGAAAAAGATAGAGAACTGAGTGCTTTATCTGAAGAATGGACATTATTGACAAGTGAGATTGAAGAACTTCTTGCAGATGGGCATGACTTACTCATTGATGCCTCTGACCAGCTTGACCAGATATCTAGTTCCTTTCCACAGAAAAGAATTTGGATATCTGAACATGTTGGTAAGATGGTTAGAACCATATCTGAAAAAGAGTTCTTAATTGAAGAACTGAGAAGGTGCTTAGAGGATGCAAACAACAAAAGAAGTGATGTAGAGAGCATGTTAAAGTCATTAAGAGGAGCAGCACTCATTATTACTGAAGCACACCAGCAGGAGTGCAGTGAAAAGGAGAAAGACGTCCTGTTATTAACTTCACAGTTGAGCTCAAAGACATCTACAATAGAAAAGCTAGAAAACAGGGTGACATTGTTGGAAGATGAGATTCGGAAAACATCAGTTTGCGCTACAGTTGCTTTTGTTGTTGTAAACAGATTTTCTGAGCTGAATCACAGTAATCTTAATGCATTACAGCTCAAGAATATCCAACTTCATGAATTAGAAGAAACTAACATGAGGAAAGATTCCCTTCTCAGTGAGCAGTCTCTTCTGGTTGAAGAATCCGAGAAACAGATTCAGTCTCTGAGGGTTGAGCTAGCAGAAGTGGAAGAAATTTCTGCTGATTTAAGACAGAAGCTTTCAGATGAGCAGGAACGTGCTTGTGCCATAACAGAAAAGCTTGAATATGTTGAAGGGGAAAATATTTTAGTGGCAAGGGAAAAACTAGCCGAACTACAAAGTGGTGTCTCCACACTCAGGTCATGCATGGACACATACGCAGAGCATCATAGAAGCCTTGAAGGGAATAAATCAGAAGAAGTTTGTATGTCTTTTGATGGAGAAGAAGGTGAAGATCGGGTAAGTTAATGTTTAGCTTTCTCAATGTTAATGTTGTGTAGTAGGTGAGGTCGTTGAAGGGTGTTTGATTTAACTGTCACTGTACCTGGAAATTCTTGCAGATAGATTCTGAAACAGGTCAAGATGATGATGTAGGCGACATACTTGGTGAAGATATGAGAGCCAACATGTGTTTCCTGGATATGGGGAAGAAGCATTCCTGTGATGGGAAAATTTTGAAGTGTAGAGAGCCTTGCAAGGATGGGCATGATAGAGACACTACTATCATACTTTTAAGAAGGGAAATAGAATCAGCCCTTGAAAATTTAAAAGAGGTAAAGGTTGAGATGGAAAAACTACGCGGAGAGAATAAAGAGATGGTGAAGTCTGAGCAACAAAGTCAGAAAAGCATGAAGTTCTTTATAAATGAGATAGTTAACCTGCAAACAGCCATGAATGACTTTGATACTCGATCCAAACTCAAGATGGAAGCTTTAAATCAACGGCTCGAGGCCCTTGAACAGAATGTGCTAGAAGCTGGATCTCATTTGCAGGAAACAAAAGAGGTAACTCTTCGATAGTGAATTTTTTTTTTTTTATTATTATTATTATTATTATCATTATCACTACCTGTAGGTATATCATAAATAACTTTTCAACCACGTCATATTTTTTTTTTAAAAGATTTTTGGATATGTTCTTTGATGTCTTAAAAATATCCTTATAAAATTTTGTTGTAATCCAAGTTTTCGGTTAAGCAATATTATAGATTTTGTATTGACTAAAAAAAAATTTACAGTTAGTATAGAGCTATATATCTCCTAAATGAAAACTCGAATTACAACAAAATTTTATAGAGATATTTTTAAAACATTAGAGAACGACATATTCAAATATTGTTGAAAAATATGATGTAGTTGAAAAGTTATTGATGAAATACCTACCGGTAGTGATGAAATAAAAAGTAGAAAAATATGATGTGGTTGAAAAGTTATTGATGAAATACCTACTCGTAGTGATTAAATAAAAAATCACTATGTAGTAGCTATATGTATATGTATTTTGAAATTTAATTTCAGAAACTCGTGCAGTTTTCTTTTTCCTACGACCCAATAGCATGCCATAAGATATAGTTATAGCATTGACCAATACATATTTCAGTTATCTGCTAGCTTATCAGCATTTTTCTAACTTTTTGTTTTGACTTACGTAACAGTCACTTGAACTAGAAGTTGATGATGCAAAGTTAGTCGCGATCCAGAAAATAGCAGAAGCTGCTTGCATTCTTTCTAAATTTGAAGAGGCACAAGATACCATGAAAGAAGCAGATATTATGATCAATGGGCTTATGATAGCAAAAGAAAAAAAGAAGCTTGAGCTAGAAAAATTGCAGAAAATGAATGCCATGTTGTTCAATGAAAGGGACAGATTAGATAATGAAGTTCAGAGTTTGCAATCCATCTACAGTTTGAAGAATGAGCAATGTGAAAACCTCTCTTCTGATTTGACGGAAACAAAGGCTTTGGTTCAAGAACTGGAGGGCATAGTTGCTGAGGTCCAGAATGGTGTTGAAGAAACCTTCATGAATTTAACCTGTGACTTCCACATGATTAAGGGTGTACTTCTTGACTCTTCAAAGCTAGTCAGGACATGGCTTGAGGACATCTGGTCCGAGATAATTGCTAAGGATTGTGCTATGTCAGTCTTACACCTCTGCCACATGGGAATTCTGTTGGAAACACTTACGGGACTAAATGCAGAAAATGGGCTGCTTCAACACGGCATGTTGGAATCAGATGCTGTTATAGCTGATTTGAGGGAGCACAACAAGAAGTCAAGAAACGAGCTTAAAATGTGTAGGACTATCGAGGGGAAGTTATTGACTGACATCAAGAATAGCTTTGATCGCATCTGCAGGAAAGAAAAGGAAAGTCAAGAGCTCAGTGTCAAGCTCGCCTCTTTCGAGAAGAAAATATCAGACCTACAGCTTCAAGAGGAGTTGATGCTGCAGAGGTCTAATCATATTGGATCTCAGCTTTCTATGTTGATGAAGGAGTTAGACATCAGCAACACAGATTTGGTAACATTCCTTTTGAATCAAGAAAGAATGCTGAGAGATAAAGAGGAAGCCTTTGAAGCTCAAGCTGAGTTTGTAATGAGAAACTGGAGCATAAAAGAATTTGAGTCACTTATCTTGGCATCAGAATTAGAGGAGATGGCTCGCAGTAAAGCTGATACAGAGAGAAAGAATGTCGTTTGTTCTTCAATTCTTGAGGATTTAAAAGAACAAATTATTCTTTTCAACGTAGATGCAGAACTAAAAGATCAGTTCTTGAATGTAAAAGACGTCGAGGCTGCTTGTCAAGTCTCTGTCCTTGATCAGCAAAACAGCAAGTTGCGGCGGGATGTATGCTTGCTGGAATCCTCTTTACATGAGCTGAAAGACAAGTTATGCAGGAATGAGGCAGAGATAACTAGAATGACTTGCTTCGAGAAGGAATGTGAGTTGCTGAGAGCTGAGATTATGAACTTGAAAGCAGAAAACAGCTTAGTTCGCCAGAATCTGGAGGAGCCGAATGTTGATTTTAAATCATCTTTAAGCCGCGTGGATGTCTCTGAGAAGGAAAATCATAAGTTGCGAGATGAAATTTTGACTTTGGAGACTCACATGGCAAGTTTACAAAGGGATTTTGAGGTCAAAAGTACTGAACTGAGTCGACTCCAAGCATCTCAGTCTGCTATCACAGAAGAGTTATCCTTCAAATGTGAGGCTTTGCAAAGCTATGAAACCATCAGTAATAAATTGAAGGAAGAGAATATTTTCTTGAAAGAAAAGCTTGGGTCTCTCGAGGAAAGCAAACACGGGGTCCTCACCATGTCAAGCTCGAAAATTGCCAAGTGTGTTGATTTGCTGGATGGCAGGTTTCTTAATGTTCCGAGTGTAGAAGGTTTTGTCATTCTGGATAAGATGTTCCAAGAAATTTGTGAAACTGTTGAGAAGACATATAAGTTCAGTGAGGAGCTTGAGTTATTGGAGCACCTAGCCAAAGAGTTGGCATCCGACAATTTGTCTCTTCATTCAGAGCTACTGAGGAAAGATGACGTACTAAAAGGGCTATCGTTTGATCTAAGTTTGTTACAAGAATCTGCATCAAATGCTCAGGATCAGAAAGATGAAATTGAGGAAATAATGGTTTCTTTGGAGGCTTTAGAAGATGAACTCTCGATGAAAGCAGGTGAGCTAGAGGAAGCTATTACTACTGGGAAAATTGTTGAAGCTCAGTTGCAGGCCAAAACAGAAATTATCACCACTCTTGAGGAAGATATATCACAAGAACGCGAGGATAAGAAATTTCTTTCCAGTGAAAATCTGGAACTGAGAAGTCAACTTCAGGATGCTTTGGCTGCCAAAAGCTCTGTTGAGGAGGAGTTGATAGAGAGAAAGACGGTCAATGATAACTTAGAAATGGAGCTCTTGGAAATGGGCAATTCTGTTGACAGATTGAGTGATGAGATTGAAACTATGAAAATCAATCTGGATGAACTTGCTAATGAGAGGGATAATCTCCAGTTGGAATTGCTTAGTTTTAAGGACTTGTTTGAGAAGGAGCAGACACGAGCTGAAGAAAATGAAACCATTGCGAAGGAAGCTCAACAGGTACAAACTAGTTTAAAATCATTCTGAATAGTTCTCTTTGTTTTCTCTGTTTTATTTTTTTATAATTTCATTTCTTGATTCTAGTTTGCTTTGTTGATGTTAGATGGCTGAATCCAAAAACATATATGCTGAAGAAAAGGAAGCAGAAGTAAAGTTATTAGAAAGGTCTGTGGAGGAGCTAGAGTGTACAGTTAATGTCATGGAAAACAAGGTAATATCTAAATTGTGATCAATTTGCATAGTTTTGATTCCATTTCCACACAACTTCTTTCTATATAATCACCATGTGTTGCAAAATCCTTGTTTTTAGGTTGACATTCTGAAGGGAGAAGCTGAACGACAACGGTTGCAGAGAGAAGAGCTTGAATTGGAACTTCAAGCTGTAAAACAGCAGATGCTGAACGTTAATAATGCTGATACTGACACGAGAAGGTTTATAGCAGTCCCTCACATCAATTTTTCATTAAAAGATATCATCTTTTTTTCTCTTCTTCATGTTGCTTTCACTTTATCTTACTTTAATTGTCAAATGTTACCTTTTGCTACAGGTACTTGGATGAAAAGGAGAAAGACCTGCAAGAAGCTCTTAAGCAAATACAAATTCTTGAGAGGGATATGGCCGAGAAGGATGCAGAAGTAAAATTTTGTATCTTTGTTTTTGAAGTTGTGGTACAGCAACCATTAATTTATCTCAACTGATTTTGAAAATGGTTCCATTTTTTTTTCTCCTCTTTTGAACAGATTGCTCAATTCAAAGCACATATCTCTGAACTAAATTTGCATGCAGAAGCACAGGCTTCAGAATACAAGCAGAAGGTATGGTATCAGCTACGTTTGACAGCTTTTTCTATTTTATATTCTTTCCGTCTAAATATTTTAACCATGAAATCTTAAAACAGTTCAAGGCATTGGAGGCCATGGTTGGGCAAGTCAGACCAGAAGGTCATTCCAGCCATTCCATGAATTCTTCAGCAAACAAGTCTCCAAAATTTTATGCAAAGCCTAGGGGTTCTGGTTCCCCATTTAAATGCATGGGGTTAGGCATGGTGCAGCAAATAAAATCTGAGAAGGATGAAGAGCTAACTGCTGCAAGGCTCAAGATCGAAGAACTTGAATCCTTAGCCACAAGCCGGCAGAGAGAAGTATGTGTAACCGCAAGATTTTATTTTATTTTATTATTGCAATTGAGGCTGTTGTGAATATATGTCATTATGCTATTATATTATTCTTCTGTTTGCATTTTTTTTTCTGACCTTTAAGAAAAATTTCTTTAATGGGTTCAATGCAAATATTTACATTGAATACCAAATTAGTTGTTGCTGAAAGCATGACCCATGATGCGATTCGGGACTTACAAGGAGTCAAGTTGGATATGACCACTTACATGGTAACTAATTTAGCTTTTGTTTTTATCTAATCAAAAGTACCAGTCATATATATAGAGTATTTTAGTACCTTCCTTTTATGAAACCATGCTTTCCAACTTCTAGTATGATATTTTAATTCCTGCTAGGTAACATACCTCTTAAAAGATGATCTAAGCATATATTGGGATACCTTGAATGATGCATATTGATATCCATATAATCAAACAAAGTAAAAATAAATACCATTTCAGTTTTCACATAGATTTCATACATGGTTTTGCACTATCATGCTAATCTCATTGTTCCCATGTTATTCATGCTAGTCATTATTGGATAATCAGCAAGTGCAGAAGATCACGGAGAAGGCTCCACTTCATAATCTAATATCTCAAGACAAGGTATATTCAGCTTCTGTCATCCTGAAATCATGTTGGATGTGCTGTATGTGTTTCATTGACATGATTTTTGTCCTTTGATTCAGGAGCAGGAGATTGCTATGCTGAAAAATCAACTAACTGAGTTCATTCATGAGAGACAAGGGTGGGCAACTATTACGTCAAACTTCCAGATTCTCTAAACAGTATTTTTGTTATCTGAAGGGTTTTTAAGTTTCTTTAAACATCATATTCCAGATGGCTAGAGGAAATTGAGCGGAAACAAGCTGAAGTTGTTGCTGCTCAGATTGCATTGGAAAAGATTCGGCAGCGTGATCAGTTACTCAAAGCTGAAAATGAGATGTTAAAGGTTGAGATTGCAATTTGTGCTGTGGTTATATTAGCTATTATGAAATTAAACTTTTTGTTCTCCTTTGGTTCTGACTTTGGATTCTTTGTAGATGGAGAATGTAAATCATAAGAAGATGGTGATAGAACTTGAAGGCAAAGTAGATACACTTTCTGGCCAGCAAAATATTCATCAGAGAATTCATCACCATGCCAAAATCAAGGCAAGATGTGAATAATTTTGGAGAGCCTAGAATATGTCGCCCCTCTACAGTTTCTTTTGTGTTTTAGGCATTTAGCAGATTAACTCCCTTCCATTTATGTTTCAAAGCTATGTTGAGTGAGACTTTCTATTATGCTTCAGGAAGAAAACAACATGCTGAAAATTCAGAATGAAGATCTTAGCACCAAGCTGCGGCACACAGAGGTCATCCTTTCACGTGTTAAGGAAGAACTTGCTTGCTTCCGCGCTTCTGTTGGGAGGAATCCCCACATTAATTTTGATGAAGAGAAACGATTAAACACCAAATTGAAGGTTAGTAGACTGTTCATAAGGTAATAGAGATGTGGATGCGCTTAACATAGAGATTTGATGGACTGACAATGATATAAATCTTCTGCAGGAAACTGAGGAAGAAAAGATGCAATTAGCACACAAGTTATTGGGCCTATGTACCAGTGTTCTAAAGGCAAGTGATCTGTCTAAAATTTAATAAATATGAGTATATGAAGAAACCCTTCAAAGTTTAGGTGAACTGACGTCTCTCTTAAACTAATAAACTTTTTCAGGCAGCTGGAATTACAAAGCCAGTATCCAATATAAGCCCTTCTGTTGCTGAAGAAGCACTTGATCAGCTCAGGAACAAAGTTGCCTCATTGGATAGGGAGTTGCAAGATTTGAAGTACAAGGTACTTGAAAATGATGCAAGTTTAAACATTGTTCACATGCTTAATCAACAAGCAAGAACTAAAATTTGGAAAATTCTTGTTTTGAATTGTCTTGCAGAATAAGATTTCGAACGAAAGAATCCGATTGTCAGAGATGATGCCACAAACTTCACCTTTAAGTTCAAGGGCAGACGATTACTGTCAAAGTCCGAAAAGGGTGTCTCATTCTCCATACTTTTCTGGTTTAGATCGTTGAGTATCATCCTTTTTGTAAAAAAAGATGTGTTGTTAGTCTTTTGCTAGCATACACAAATTATTGTTTGTTTTCACATTTCAAAGGCTTTGTTGTAATTTGTATATTCTTTTTGTGGTCTTGTAATTTGTAAATATTACGAATACGAATTCAAGTTGATAAATAAATTTATATTTGCCATTCATTATTGAAAGTGATATTTCTGTTATATTATATATTATGAATTTGAAAGTTCATTTACTTAAAAATGGGCTTGTTTGAGACGTGATTTAAACAAGATTTTGGTGATTTGAGAAGGATAATTTAATGAACAGGTGGTGAGAATAT
>WUAT03473807.1:0-15889 GCA_010015005.3 Ulmus americana
AAACCAGTTTTGCAAAACTGGAAAACCAATATAGGCAAAAGAACGGGGTCTTAGAACCCGTGGGATTTAAATCCCAAGAAAACTGAAAACCAGGTGCAAACGAACGGGCCCATTTTTTAAGTCAAATTTTTATATTTTTCATAAATTTTACGTTAATATCGCATCGATATCAATATTTTAATCATTGGGTGCAATAGGGGCATAAGCTATGTCAAGTTACATAAACACATACACAATAGATATATAATTGAAAAGTTCGTTTTTCTGCACCCAACTACTTGTTGAATATCATGTGGTCCATGCCATAAAACAAAAATGTTTAGCTATCACTTTGTTCATTTATTAACCGCCCACTCAGCTCTTAACTTGAAAAATGCTATGATAGGTATAGCTCAACTCCACATAATACCATTGCAAAGATTCCATGGCTAGAAATTGACCAACTTGAGTTGTGAATCATATTTCCTAATTTTGGCCAATTAATTAATTTCTTTACTCGACATGATCACTTAACCACAAATTTCAAAAGCGAGGGACTAGAAAGATAAGGGACTCAAATGGCATGATTTAAATATTGGGATTCAAATATCAAAAAATTGGAAAATTTGAAGACTTGTGCCGCAAATTTTCCTATACAAAGAAGTCAAAAAAAGTCCTAAGGTGAAGCATTCAAAAGGAAAATAGCTTCACTAGGAGGTGAAATCCTCACTTGCCCAAAAATGAGAGCAAATTCTTTGTATATTATGCTTGTAAGTTGTGACTACTTCACACCAAATAAATTAGGGTCTTGTGTAAAGAACTCCTATGATTTGGACATGTAAGAAATTTGTACTCAAGTACTCTCGACGTATTTCATTGCCTTATCTTTCACGTACTCGATTCGCCCTTCGTCGCCAAGAGACTTCTCATAGTCCAGAAACTTTTTGAACAAGAACTGCAAAACACCATTAAAACTCAACAAAACTTGTAACGCAAGAAATCATTACGTTAAAAGAGGAATAGATAGTGGTATGCACCTTCATCTTCTTAGGTGGGAGACTCAAACAAGTTGCCCTCTCAAATAGTGCACGGATCACTTCCATGTCTCCGACTCGAACTTCCTGCAAACATTTAGAACAAAAATGTTGCCACCCGATTTCTTGAGACGTAAAAATTATCATAATAAGAAAATCACAACTAAAAAGATTTACTTGATCAATGTAGACGCTCCATAAGTCCGTTTTCTTTGGGTAGTCTCTCACTAATGTTTCAAACAAGGATCGCCCTCTATGAGGAGCTCCACATTTGAACTCAATAATAGCTGTTTGTTTAATGAACTTAGTATGCTTGTACTTGGGAAGGCTTAACAAAGCACGATTGACAACAGACTGAACTCTATCCTCCAATTTTTGCTTCAAGAGAATCTGTATCCGTCTTAGCCAAACCTATATTTACAAGATTATGAGCTGGATTATCATACAATAAAGATACGGATACTAGGAGTAGGAATTCATGCAATACCTTGCACGACTGCTTGTAGATTTTGGTCATTTTCTCAAGAAGCTCATCAGCCAGCTTGTGCTGCTCGGTCCTTTCATACATTCCCAAGAGTGCTAGATAAACTTTTTTGTCGTTGAGGCCGTTCTTTGCTCTTTCGAATACTTTCTTCACCGCCTCCTAGAAGACAGAAAGTTGACAGATCTCAATATTCCTGTTTGAAAGAGATGGTACAGGTGGTAAATACAAAATGCCGAATTTTATATGGTATTACCTCTGGAGGATTTCCATATTCATTTTCCAGATTAAAATAAGCAACCCAAATATTGAGCTTCTCATCCTCTTCTCTGATGTTAATTGTTCGCAAAGCCCTTGAGACATAAAACAGCGATGTAGACATTTTAATTGTAAGTAACCTTGTAATTCAAGGAAGGAAAGAAGAAACAAAAAAGAACGAAACTGTTGTTACAAGAGCTAACGACAGCACGTATTTTTTATTTAAGAGTACCTTTCAGCAATAGAACGGGCTTTCTCAACATCAGCCATAGAGAGCAGAAAGGCCATGTATTTGATCCAAACATAACTGCTATTTGGGGAAGTTCTAACTAGTTTCTCAAATTCCTCAGTAGTTCTTGGTATATCTTTCTCCAGTAGCCTTTCCTCAGCAGCTCTTATTTCTCTTTCCCTATAAAAAATTGTTTCCAAGTTTAAAGAGAGGAGAGGAGTAAAAAAGAAAAGGTTTCAAAATAGAGAAAGGAAAAGACTAAAATACCTCTCTTCCTTGGCTTTTCTCTTGGCCTGTTTCTTGCCTTTTACATCTAGGTCGCCTCCCATATCAATATGCTGCTCTTGCTTTTGACTAATCGTATTATCTAGATAGGACTGATCTGTGTCGTCAAGTGTAACTTCAAGAGGAGGAACTGATGCTCTTGATTCTGCTTGCGCAAGAGCAGGAATTTCGGGATTTTCAGAGTCAACATCCATACTTTGCAACCCAGGAAATCCACTATCAGGAAATGATATCACTTTAGCATCTTCTAAGGGTTCAGCATCCTCGCTATCTTCATCATTCTCCTGGTCTGAAGGTTCTTGAGTGTCATCATTGTCTAATACATAAAAATCTTTCATTCCAAGAGATACTCTATTTCTTTCTGCATCCACCTGAAAAGAAAAGTTGATAATCAGAAGATAAGAAAAACACAAGAATTTCATGACATAAACATGGCTAATTTCCATATCTGACACGATAGGAAAACCCATCATTGGAAAAATAAACATAATAGTGCTATTATGATATGGTTAAATGATGGTTCTTATTAGGTTTCAAATATATGTACTTAGAATCACAAGAAGCCAGAAGAGTAATAAATTCTAAATTCAAATCATAATTAATTGAAACTAATTTTACCTTTAGTACTTTTGCTGTCACTCTCTCACCAGCTCTGTATTTACTTTCAATATTATCAACATGATCAACTGAAAGCTCTGAGATGTGGCATAATCCAACCTAAACCCAAAATATATATAAAATTAAAAATAAAATAAAAACCAAAACATGTTAAAGCATTTTTGGATGCTGTGAAATAAAGCAGCATCAGATTCAAATAATCTAAATTTTATACAAAGTTCTACGGTAAACATAAAGCCCCTCCTACATAAATTCAAAACAAATGCATTTCTAAGTTCAAGGCAACCAAATTGTCATGTTAGTACATTAAAAAATATCATCTAGACTATATGTTCACACAAATCAGGAAACAATCATAACACTGGAATTACCGAGTTTGTGTTGTCAATAGCAATAAACAAACCAAAGGACTCCACCCTTTTGATCCTGCCAGAAATAACAGCACCAACATGCAGACTGCTCAAATTGTAAACCTTGGATTTCTGTGCCCTGCTCCCGGCTGTCTTTAAGGTAACTTCAATTCGTTTGGATAAAGGTTTCACAGATAAGACCCTGTGCTTGAACTCTCAGTATAATGCTTCATCTAATTGTTTTTTTTTTTTAAAAAAAGAAAAAAAAAAGAAACAGAAAACAGATAAATGAGAGCAAATTGAATGAATAAATGACTTACCTGCCAGTTACCAGTTTTCCAATAGGAAATTCCTTCTCAGGATCCTTAACATATCCATCAGATAGATTTGAAAGAAATATTTTGGCATCAAGCTTCCGAGACAGAAAAATAAAACACCCTTTTGATGTAATATTTTTGATATAACCCTGTCAAGCCAAAACAAGGATTGGTTGGAGTTGATTTAACTATTAGTAAAAGATAAGTGGGACGGAAAATGAAAAGTAAAAGATATTCATAAGGTGGTTTGAATAGCTAAAAGCTCAAAATATACCTATACCACCATATCAGGATGAAGATCCTTGATTTTTTTCCACAAACTTGGGTGGAATATGCCTGTTCAAGATAAACAATTCTTTTGTTAGTAGATAATGCTGAAGAAAATTGACAATAAAAACATATCTGCAAGCACATGCAAGAAGGGAAAAGGCCAGGTCTCTATAGATATATATATATATATATATAGGATAAATACGTCCTTTTTTATCTCCTTTCTCCTTTTCTCACTTTTTTCTTTTCTTTCCAGCAAGGTAGTGGAGTTGGGTTACAAATTAGGTAAAAGGTAATGAGCCAAATCTAACCAAGCTGGCGCTGATTAACTAACTAGAATCTTAAAAAGGAACCTAACAGTTTTAATTTAGAAAATAGATGCCACCTTCTATACTAACTATTCTACTCAATAGTTATAGAATTTTAAATTCTAATGTATCCAGACAATGGAATACAGAGCGTTAGAAGTAGCTTACCATAAATGAAGAACAATTGATCAGGATGTCATTGATTAAGAAAAGCACTAATACTCGTACATAGAGTTCAAATAAATTCATATCATTATACTATTCAGGATAGTGTTTAAACTAGCAAAAAGAAATATCTACAAGATGCTAGCTACTACAAGAAAAGATATGGTTATAATCTACTGAAGAAGATAAACAAATATTACAAAAACTGTCACCTGTAAGAAGCGCAAGTTTCAAGGAAAGATCCCATTGGTAGCTCTTTTTCTTGTTATCCAAATGATTAGTCTTTGCAACAATCCTCGCAGTCATAGTTTTCCCAATTCGAAATTTACCAAATGGATTTTCTGATACATGTTTGCCATCTACCTACACAAACAATTTTAGTTTGTTTGTTACTAATCGGAGAGGAATGCCAGCAATATACATAAAATTCAATGATCAAATCAAACAGTATATAAGTTTTACCTATGTTATATGAACTCGTCCACAGAAACCAATTCCAAATTTCAACCTTAGCTCAAGAGGCTTAATTTTAATGATCTGGGTGGCAACAGAACAGAAGACACCAATCATATAAGTACCTATTTATGAGTATTTTATAGCAAAAACAAACCCAAGCAGAACAACGCACTCTTCTATTCCTATCAATAATATATATATTACCTCTGCCTGAACCAAAGATCCCACTTTGTAGCTAGACTTCTTTTTCGCTTTTTTTGAACTGGATGTCTCAATCTCACCAACTGATTTAAGAAGCAAAAGTAGCCTTCCTACAGTTGAAGGGCTTGGAAGAGCCATAACAGTGGCCACAATGCTGCATCAGATAGCATGTGTGTGTCAGAGAATATTTCTGAACTAAAGCAGTAAGAAATAGTTTTTTTTTTTCCTTTGAACTGAGTAAGAAATAGTTCACGGACATATTAGAAGCATAAGAATGTTAATTAAATAAAAGCATTACCTTTGTCCGTTTAAAAATTGTTTGTGAGGCAACTTTTGAGTGTTATAGTCGGAGATTGATGCATATCCTAAAGCATAGTTATACTCTGGCACTGAAAGAACCTGGAATGGCCGTTACAAATCTCACTTAGAAAGAATATTAGATGGTATATACAAAAATAAGATTTAGTAGAACCATGAGCTACTTGCCAGGTAATTTTCCTTCACAATTTCAACGATTGCGTTTACAGTCTGATGCACCTGTAATTCCTTGGATGCTTCTCTTTTACGTTTCTGCAATTCAGAGGTTACAACTTAGCCATATTATACGGAGGGGTGTTAAAATTTCAAAAAAATGAGAAAAGGGAAGATTCTAATATACAAGCAGCATCTTTTAGAGTACGATTATGCCTAAACTACCCATGAATTTCTAAAATGATGAAGGTTTAGGTATTCAAGATATATAAATCCATGGAGAACATATCATCAAAACTTCTCTTTAACCAGTACATGTACTAAAATGTGCTAGCATTACAATGTAATAAGAAAAGATAAGTAACTGTTCTAAACCTTCTTATGTTTTCGGGTTTGAGAACTTTCTTCTTTGAATTTATCAACAAACTCTGTTTTCAACGATAGGTCAACCAAGGGCTCTGTTTTGGCAACGTCAAGAACCGCAGCTTGAATGATGGATCCCTTTTCCACAGAGCTATCAGCTACTGCAAAAATTATATTGCAACATATTATGGGTCTAGAGATAATCAACTCGATAATTATATCTTCGTACCACCACACAAACAAAACCACGAGAGGACTTAGAAAACTAACACTGATAGTGCGTGATGAAACCCAAAACATTATACTTCTCAAAGCTGACAATTACCCCACTATCCTTTATTTCATGTACTTTTGCCTCAACAACATCACCAATGTTAAATCCGTCTGTCCAATTTGCCTCAGATTCATTGGATCCCAAAGATTGTAGCTTCGCAATCTAAATGCAAAAGGAGGAGAACAAAGATTTCAAAATATATAATCTGAAACTCTAAGAAGAATGTGGTGTCCAAGCTTTTGGTACTCTAATCATCAACAAGCAAACATATAATTTAGAAGTCAATGCCAGTTTAGGCAACAGGAAATTGTAAACTCATAATTAACATTTTATTATGGAATGCAAAATGCACATTAAACTTCTAATTGTTATCAGTATGGTTTACATTTTATTTGATGATTAAAGATATTATAACAGGATAACACTTCTATCCATGCTTTCGATGCAATTAAGTTTTAAATGATGTAATAAATAAAAAACTCAACTTATCCAGGTAAAATCAGAAAATTCAAATAACCGATGCAATTTAATATGTTTTACCTTTTCCTCCATGAGGAAGTAATCTTGCATAAAGGACGCATCTATTGAAGAGCAAGATGACTGCTTCAATGATAGTGTTATTCTAGAAGTTTCACTATTAACCTGCATGGAGAAGGATGTGATGAAATCCAATAAAAAAATCATTTAGTCACAAGTATAAAGGTTAGTCTCAAACAAGTCACCCACATCGAGTATATTACTGCGCACAGATTGTCCAACATAAAAGGCTTCTGAAAGATCAGTTTTGTAGTCATCGATTGCCTACAAAATAAAAGACGTGTGCATTCAGTCATCTGCTGGCAGAAGGAAAACATGTTTTTTATTTTTTTTAAAAATACCTTTGTTTTCGGAGAGAAACCAGTCAAACGCCCAAGAAAACGAACAAAGCAACCACTTTCAATTAAATTACAAATGTAACCCTGGTCCAAACAAATAAAATGACATCAGTAAAAACCAAACCCATTAGAATAATCAACTCTAAGTAAAATCTTTCACCTTAAGGCAGCTACTTACATGAACTACTGAGTTAGGTTGGATCTGACTGAGCTCCAATGGAAGCTGCTGAGCAGACTTGATCAGAGAATATTTTGCAGAAAGTATGAAATTATTGCCTTCGATATCTTCATAAAGGCAGAAAATACAAATTAAACTTGATTAGAGAATATTTTCCTTCAATATCTTTATATATATAGAAAATATAAATCAAAACAAAATCTTATCCCTATCAATGATAACAATTTTATCTGACAATGAAAAGTGCAAGGCACATCAAGAACAAAGCAGTGAATCAAGTAATACCCAAAACACAGGTTTTTAACATCAAATTTCATCTGTCTTCCTATGTTCTCCAATTCTCTACAATAAAATAGTGCTATTTCAAGCTCATTGAAATAAAAGCAAATGAGTGAATTATTTTCTAGCGAGTAAAAATTGAACATTGCAACCATTTAAAGAGGGGAGAGGAGAGGAAAATATGGAGTGGGGTGATGAAAGAAAGAGGTACAAAAACATAGCCGGAGAAAAAAATCATTTTACCAAGAAGCAGCAATTGGTCGAATTCATAACCAGGCTTTAAGACCTCTTTCATCAAAGCAGCATGTCCTACATAATAAAACATATCAGGCAACACCAACAAGAAAGGAAACAAGGTCAATCTCAGACTGGAGTTGAAAAGTGCATACCCTGGTAATCTGCCAAATGCTCAATGGAAATTGTACCCTTTAAATAACTTTTTCCATTGACGTGAACTACTGCATTATTTGCAGTTACTTGGTCAACTATTCCTGAAACAATGCTACCAATCTTCAAAATGTCATCCTCAGAAACCCTGTCCAACATAATGACAAATAATTTTGTCACAATTTTAAACCAAGAGCTTTAATTCAAAGAATTGACACATAATCTGGTATACAATTTCAAATCACCCTAACAATTAGGCTAGTGCCCCTGGTTATGGTTTTCAAATGCATTTTCATCTTTAAGGAATTAACAGATTTATGAGCTTGTGTGCACATTGAAGTCCAAAACTCAGCACCACTGCTAAATGCAACAACTGTCAAAAGTGAAAGGAAGCAAACCTTGGAGGCTTTATTATGAAACTAAGGTTGATGCGCTTCAATCCAGGAACAGAACTAATTACTCTACATTTAACAACTTGTCCTGCATGATAAGTTAAGCTAGGATCAGAGCCAGGCCCTAAACCGAGTTCAGATCTGCAATGGAACAACGAACTGATTAATTAACCATAGCAGCAAAATAAATTAAAGATGGAACTTAAGTAACATGGGAGAAGACGAATACAGAATAATCAACATAAGAATCCAAAAGGACCAAAAGAATCTGATTTCCATTCACAAATAAAAACTTCAGTATGTTAAGTTCGAACAAGCAGTATCTAAGGAACTAGAAAATCAGAGCCAAATCTTCCTTATTGCTTATTGACAGTTCCCACTCTTCCAGTATGTTGTAAAGTGAAGCAAGGAAAGAAAAAAAGAAAGAAAAAAAATCCGGAAAATTATTTTTACATTTAAACTTGCATAAGATGGAAAACATATGGCATCTAGAGACGATGGATAGGAACAGAAACCTTTAATTCAACTTTTGCGCATTTGCATGAAAGTTGAGAAAATCCAACCATGCAATACAGTCATTAAGAAATATCAACAAAAATTACAACTCGTGCAGTTTCACTCTTAATAGATAAAGAAACAAAGAGACTATTTTCTAAGAATTGCTTCCCTCTATTGTCTCTCCTTGCTTAGCCTTTTCAACTAACTTCAACCACATCAAAAGTTTTTGAATCATTTGACCATTTTAGAGCCCTAAAAAATCACCATAGAAACTAATATTTTTTCACTTACTAATAAATAGGAATTTTAGATGTTTCAGAAGCCTAAATTCACTTTCTTACTTCATTCCTCTTTTATGTAGCACCATCCTTGTTGATCTCTCCTTCCTACCACAACTAATTCTGAAGTTTATACATCTTTCAATTAATGGACTGAGAAGGGTATCTTACTGCTTTGAATTCACACTATATCTTGACTTCTACTCTTATGAATAGAAAATTTGTTTTTCTATAATAACCCTAAGGTTCAATATCTCTTCTTAGTTCCAAATTGAATCTTTTGTCAATCAAAAGTGCTACCAATAAAACGAAGATATCATCAAGCAAAGATATAGCAATAGATATGATCCAAACTTCAGAGCATCATAACTATGCTAATCAGTTAATTCAAAGAAAGAATTATCAAAAATGTAATCTAATGGTAGAGACTAACCTTGGAGCAAATCCATGAACACCATTGTAGAAATGAACAAAGCATCCATGTTTTTCAATCTTTGTTATCCATCCATGCGTTATCAACCCATCGGTAGCATCAGCATATGAACTGAGAATAGCAAGTTTTGACTTCACCTGTAATACATCAACCAGCAATTGAATAAGACACAGTAACTGAAGCAGAATAGTAGACAGCCCAGTGTATTATGTTATTTCCAACCCCGATCGTATCAGTTAAAGTCCTCATAATCCTATTTACACTGCCATCCTATTTACCTTACAGAAATTATATATGAAAGGTAGCCAAAGAATTATAAAAATAAAAATAAAAACTCAGACTGAACCATACAAGCGTCTTCTTGTGAGTAACAGTTATTCTCTTGGACTTGCTACCAAGTACACGAAACACAAGTTCAGCTCCAGTCTGCACAACGACAAAAAATATAATATATGCTTAGTTACTTGAGAAAACCAATAGTAACACGATCCATCCCTACAAACTCAACAAATTTTCAAGTAATCAATAGAATATGAAAATGAAAAACATCTGTTGGGCTGGAAAGACCTTAAATTTTTTCCCGGGCTTCGAAATGTCAAATTCAGACATATGCCTAAGTGGACAAAGTGCCTTCACACCGCCAGGAAATTGCACAATTGCACCAAAGTTGTCTACAGCTATAATTTTAGCCCTGACAACCATACCAGGCTTGACGTCTGAGTGCGTGAATACTGACCCTTCAAAAGCACTGGCCTACATGATAATAAAAGAAAAGGAAAAACATTAGTAGATAATTTTTTTTTAATTTTCTAATAAGATAGCCCACATTAATCATTAATAACCATAATTTGTAAGAGTAGAACACACAAGAAGATACTCAATGAGTCTGTCACTAAATGAAAATCATTATATTGATAGAAAATGACCCATAGCTCTATGTAGAAAAAGATGGAAAAGAGGGAGATAAAAAGAGCAGCTGACATATTCAGCCGACAATGAATTTAGACTGCTTGCTTTGTTGACAAATGACATCTATACAACAGTAAAACAGATTTTGAAGACAACATTAAATGATTCTTTAAAAACAATGTTTAACAGAAACACAACCTTCAACGTCCCAGTGGCCAGCCCTTCCAAGTGCCTTAACCCAAGAATTCGAGCACGGACGCGACTACCTTCCTTAAACTTCTTTTCAACCTTCCGAACCTCATCTTCAGCCACATCAGATATCTAAAATAAACAAAAAAAAAATATGGTAAGAAAAGAAATTTTACAGAATCTTTAAGACTAAAATCATAAAAGGAACATACACTGACATAAGCCGGAGTAGACACCGGCATGGATTGTACTTCAAGGAGAACACCCAATCCTCTGTCAACCCTGACTACTTTTGAGTCTTCATATATATCTCCAATTTTAACAAGCTGTTATCAAGAACAATAGTTAGTCTCTAGTAGGCATTTCTAGTGCTCACAAGTTTTTTGGCAGATTCGACAAAGATAATTCAGCATACAGAACAAATGATCAGCTAATTCTGTAGTCATTATTAACATACTAGAAAAAAACATAGCAGCTTCCATCTCAGGCAAAACAAAACAAAAAACTATTGAAGTTAAGCATACCAACCTGGAAAGGCAACATATCAATATGAATAAAAATTGAAGCAATAGAAATCTAGTTTCTTGCTCAAGATCCAATAATATTTACAATGTATTCACTACAATTAAGTTCAATCAGGTCCCCTCATACTCAAACCTATTTCTAGACAATCCAGATCAATTCCAGTTCCAAGAAAAAATCCATATAACAAAGTGTCTGAGCCAATGCATACCCCCACATCCTACACTTATAGGGTAATTATCATAGAAAACACTGAGGCTATCTACTGGAAGAGTCAATGTTAGGACACTTCCAAGGCAATGTTGCCCATCTGTACCAGGAATTGGGTTATCACCTTGACGTTCAACTTTTAAAAGATTAAATCCACACAAGGATGCACAACAAGTAGCTGAAATTTATATAAACTAAGAACTTTATAAGATAACTTACTGAAGGAGGAGACTTATTCTGAACAAGATGCGGATTTAGGGTCAAGCCAACAGCTCTACTTGAAGGATCAACGAATAATATTCGAGCATTAACCTGGACCAGATTAACAGCTACAGTGAGAAATGGGAATGAAAACAAAACTTAGTTTTAAAAAAATAACGAAAAAAAGACAGAGATAATGGAATTAGGAAAACGTAGTAGCTACAAACAAATTTAAGGAAAACATGCCATGAATAAATAATAAAAAATAGACGAACCAAACTCTACAGTTGCCACATTAGACAATATGTGAATAAAGAAAAAATGTTGGAATTTTATAAACTAATACACACTGGTGATGCAAGGCCCACAGATGTAAGCTACACCAAATAAGCATCTCTAGTTAAATAAGAAATCAAAGAGCAAATAATTCTGTAGCTGCAACATATTTGGGACAGCCATAATCAATGCATGATAGGAATCAAGAAAATTAAATAACAAGATATAAAAAATAAAAACCTTCTTCTGTTGATTGTAATCATCCTTCCAATTTGCAGCAGGGAAACTATTTTGTAAATGGAATATATCAACCTGTAATATTGAAAAGTGGGAGTCATTTAGGAAAGTTCAAGCTGTTATTCTGATCCTAGCATTTTATAATTAAGTAGGTGATGCATCATACAACAAAACCAATACAAACTTACAGTTCCAGTAAAGTACGTTAGAAATGATAACATAACCCCATTTTCTAGGGTGGACAGTACACGAGCATTGACCATCATGCCTGGAATGAGAAGATCAATTGAAATACCTTTAACGTCCTTGGTCTGTACATGAGCAACAATCAAAGTTAAAATCAACAGGACAACAAGAAGATAGATAAGACAACAACTAAGAAGAGCACATGCCATTAAAAAAGCAAGATAAAAAGGCATACCACATATTTTGACACTGTATCTGGATCAGAACTCAGATAAACGACTTTACGGGTTTTATCAATGCTTTTGACAATACCCTGTAGAAGTTGTCCAGTGTTCAAGTCTATCTCCCCACTAGCTGCAATGAGAATTGAAAGAAGGAAAAGTGAGCAAGGGAAAGAATCACAAAAAAGTTCATCATTTTATCAAACAAGAACTTAAACCAACTGAAACACACTACATACATACAGCAAGGGGTCAGAAGGAAAGTGAAAACCAAAAAATTTTAAAAAATAAATAATTAAATGAAGTATAAAAATAATCATGTTTCATTAAATACAGAAAAAGACTTTGAGTCACAAGTAGCATTCACAATAACATAAAAACAATATTCAAGAAAACTATAACTTTGATCAAGCACAAAAGAAGCAGCTAAATACACACAATCCTTGTAATCATATCACTGAGTCATTTGAGTGCTCTAAGTAGATGCAAACTAACCAAATGGATACGTGAAACATCTGACACGCATTTAAAAACTACCAATCTCATTGACATCAGATCAGCTTCATAAAATGTCTACTGATTCTAAACTTCCCATGTTATGCTTTTTATATTTATTTATTTTGGATGAAACCATAGTGTAATTATATGAAAATAAAGATGAATAGCGTCGTCCAAAACTTCATGCATTTCCCTTTCCTGAAATTTTTAGGCATTTCCTTGGTTTCTTGTTTTTTACTTATCTTGATCAAGTTCTTAGCTTATCATTGCCACAACAAATGAATAATAACATATGAGGACAAAGGGGGGAAAAACAATTAAGAATTAACTAGAAAATCATAACTAACTTGCCAAGAGGGAAAGAAATAGCAATAATAAATTTGAAGTTGACAAGAAACAAATCAGAGCAGACTGATGTTTACCATTTTCGCTATTTTTAGGCAAGAACCCCGTGAAAGAAGACAAACCAAAATTAAGAATGTAACCATGATCTTCAATGCTTTTCACATATGCTGTAAGAACCTGAAATTGTAAAGGAGACAATGAAATTCAAGCACCTATGCTATTAAAAGACAGCACAAAAGAGGATATTGAAAGATGATCATGGCATAAGATGGCTGGTACAAACATAAATCGCATAGAATACAGTTCCGTAGTTAGCATAGTTTGCAATATTCATGCGAACACACCATTTTTCATTCAGCATACATAAAGATGCAAAAACAAGCATGCCTCGCTAAAATGATTTTATAACAGAGTATTAGTTCTGCTAAACCTAATTACTACATGTTAGTTGGAGTCTTACTACTGACTAATAAAGCAAGGTTTTTAACACATGAAGAAAAAAAAAGTGTGATTGCATTATCTTTCCTAGTACACTTGACATACCATGCATTCTTGAACAGAATCCAAGGTGAAACCCTTGTGCAACAAAGACAGGCGCAGAGAAAGCCAGATCTTCCGTTTCCCTTTCTCTTTATTATCCTCATCCAACTGCAAAACAACGCAAGCTACCAGCTGCCCAACATGGAAGACACTAGGCAGCATATTATCTGCTACAGTCTGGTAAAGTGGAATAAAAAAAATAAAAAATAAAAGTTAAAATTTATACAAGAGAATTAACATGAAATTATTAAAGCATTATGCAAACATGAAAAGTGGAGAAGATAAAGATGATTGATGATGATAACAATGAAAATGATTGTACAAAAAAAATATAATGATAGGCCAAATAATAGTATCAAACTATAAGGTAGGAAATATTTAATGCTACCTCAATTTCATTACTCAAAATGGGGTCCAAAGCATCAGAGACTCGAACTAAACCACGTAAGCCTCCAGGAAGACTAATAACAAGGTCCTTCTCATTTACTTCAGCAATAACCCCCCATAACTTCATTCCAGGAGAAATATTCTGGTAAAACAAGGAGGAATCAGTAAAAACAAATTAACCACGTAATTATATCCCTCTTTTTATAAGGAAACAAAAAATACCATATGCTTATAAAATATTAGTTAGTTTTCTCTTTTTCTTCCACATTTAGCTTATGAACATGTTCTTCCAAAAGCAACTAAAATTTGTTTACTTCTAGCTAGCTATCACTATATCCTAATGAAAGCAATCAGCTTCATGAGCTACCTTAAATATATCCTCAATAAGCAGAACAAATTTTAACAGAAAATAAGTAATTAGATCCTTCTTTTATGAGGAAATAAAGATTACGCTTATAAAATATTATTTAGCTTTCTTTTCTTCTTCCACATTTAGCTTCTGAACATGTTCTTCTTCCAAAAGCAACTAAACTTAGTTCACTTCTCCCTAGCTATCACTATATCCTAATGAAAGCAACCAGCTTCATGAGCTACCTTAACCACATCCTCATAAGCAGAGAAAATTTTAACAGAGAATTGTGGTTTCAGCTCTATACCTTCAAAGTGATCTTGTTTGCATATCTGGGCAACTTGCCAGTAATCCCACCGCCGAAAAGCGAACCCAAATCATCCTCCACTTCCTGACTCTTCTTCTGTATACTCTTCCTCTTCTTCTTACTCTTCAGCTCCCCCTCCACCCCATCAAATTCAGCATCGACTTCAGCTCGAATTTCATCACGTTCTCGTCGACTCAACGAACTTCCTCCGCCTAAAGAAAACAAAATGTAGCACCAATTCAATACATTTAACCAAATAAACCACTGTTAAGAAGCTTTTTGATTGTTTACACCACAAAACCACTTAATTAATCCAAAAAAATTCCATTTTTTCGATAAAAATTCAAATTTTAGTGAACATTAACCTCTGGGAAAATCAGGGACGTCGTCTTCTATCTGCAAAGCAACGTTCTCGGACTCAACCGATTGGCTCTGTTCCTTCTTCGACTTGAACGGTTTCTTAGAAGATTTATTCAATTTTGGGGCGTCCTTGGAATTTTTCTTCTGAGATTTTTTCGAAGTCGAAGCCATTTCTCTTAACAAAATCTGACTCGGATTTCTGAGCTAAGAAACCCTAATTAAATGGGTGTTCTTAGAACTTTTGCAGGGTACAGAGGCTTTAGGAGGGTTTTAGAGCAGCGAGACGAACACGACGAGTTATACTGGAAATGTTGGTCATTAGGGCAATGGGCAAATCGGGTTTGCAATTGGGTCCAAGGCCCAATTTAACGTTGTGGCCCAAATCTTGGGCTTGGTTTTTTTTACTAATTGGCTTAATTGCCCCTATTGTTTCCGATATTACACATTGCCCCATACTTAAATTTTTAGATCATCAATTAGGGGTGGTAATTCGGGTCATGACACGACAACACGACACGAATTTAGCGGGTTAAAGTTAATGTTTTGAGGTAGTGGGTCAAATTTGAGTCAACCCATTTGACACGACATTTTTTTATAGTAGGGTTATGGTCAACTTATATGACACAAAACTGATACGGAATTGACTCGTTTATATACTGTATATAATTAAAACAATTAATTTATATTTAGAAATATTATTTGTTTTACATAAAAAAAAATTAAAACTAAAGTATAAAAAAAATTCTTTTAAAAAACATAACAATACTTATTCA